>CM062273.1:1577039-1844539 GCA_031216635.1 Dissostichus eleginoides
CTCTCTGTTTGTCTTCGACTCGTCTCTCTGTTTGTCTTCGACTCGTCTCTCTGTTTGTCTTCGTCTCGTCTCTCTGTTTGTCTCGTCTGCTTCTGAATGAAAGACTTTAGAAGATATTGACAGAAATAAATCTATGTGTACAGTCCATCTGAAAGCAGTTAGGAAACACATTTTTAAAAGCTCCTCGTGCAACTTCAAGGTTTGTCTTAATGTATTGATTTACTGCCATGTGATTGGCTGATTAGATATTAACGAGCAGTTGAACAGGGGTACCTAATAAAGTGTGTATTGTGTGTTCTATAGACACTCTTTAGATACTCATCATTCATTCATACACATATGTTTAACTCATGAACAATGGCTTGCTAACCAGTCGAGTGAAAAAGGACAATATTGGCCTCTAAATGATAGCAGTATGAAGTAGAAAGAATTGGAAATACTCAAGTTTCTTACAGTAGGTACAGTACTTGATCAAATGTACTTAATCAAATCTTATTTAGATGAAAGTGAGTTACTTGTAAATGTTAATTATGTTGCACCACTGCATGAAGGTGAACTTTGCAGTAAGGTCTGTAAATAAAAGGGGGAACAACAAGCTAAAAACTGGTTTAAAGTTTTAAACAAACGGGACAAAAGGGATTCACTTTTCACCCCTTGGATCCATACAAACATATTATACGAAATCATTCGATTGAGTACAATCATTAACAGCTGTAGTTGCAGCAGAAATCACTTCCTGCCTCTATGAGTGATTTCCCTGTGTGTCATTAGCATGAAACTGGAAAGACAATGTCGCTAAAACATGGAGATAAAATCAACATTTCCTCACTTAATCCTGCCTCCATCCGCCATTGATTTACCATTAAACCGCTTCCATGTGACACACACACACACACACACACACACACACAGACACACACACTCACACACACTCCTTGTTAGCATCGCAGCATTAGCATTCAGACCTAGCCGTCACATCCCACGAGACGCACGTTAATCTGCAGCCCAGCTAATGTTAATTACCTTCACACACATTTACAGTGCACATAGGGTGTTAACACACACACACACACTTACAGAACACACACAGTTTAACGGCGTGACCTCTCTGTGTGTCGCTTTATACATGTTAAGATCTGCTCTCACCTGTGTGTTCAGTGTGTGTGTGTTTTATATCCACTCCGACACACGGAGCTTCATTTTAAGCCAATTTCAGATAGGACACTTCAATTTAAAAGTATTTAGATATACGAATGTTGGGCTACAAAGGAACTACAGCACGGTCACATGACTTCACGTCACCACCACTAAGCTAAAGGTGGCTAATGTTGGGCTATAAAGGAACTACAGCAAGGTCACATGACTTCACGTCACCACCGCTAAGCTAAAGGAGGCTAATGTTGGGCTATAAAGGAACTACAGCACGGTCACATGACTTCATGTCACCACCACTAAGCTAAAGGTGGCTAATGTTGGGCTATAAAGGAACTACAGCACGGTCACATGACTTCATGTCACCACCACTAAGCTAAAGGTGGCTAATGTTGGGCTATAAAGGAACTACAGCACGGTCAAATGACTTCACGTCACCACCACTAAGCTAAAGGTGGCTAATGTTGGGCTATAAAGGAACTACAGCACGGTCACATGACTTCATGTCACCACCGCTAAGCTAAAGCTGGCTAATGTTGGGCTATAAAGGAACTACAGCAAGGTCACATGACTTCACGTCACCACCGCTAAGCTAAAGGTGGCTAATGTTGGGCTATAAAGGAACTACAGCACGGTCACATGACTTCACGTCACCACCGCTAAGCTAAAGGTGGCTAATGTTGGGCTATAAAGGAACTACAGCACGGTCACATGACCTCACGTCATCACCGCTAAGCTAAAGGTGGCTAACGTTAGGCTATAAAGGAACTACAGCACGGTCACATGACTTCACGTCACCACCGCTAAGCTAAAGGTGGCTAACGTTGGGCTATAAAGGAACTACAGCACGGTCACATGACTTCACGTCACCATGCTAAGCTAAAGGCGGCTAATGTTGGGCTATAAAGGAACTACAGCACGGTCACATGACTTCACGTCACCACCGCTAAGCTAAAGGCGGCTAATGTTAGACACTTGTTAGCAACCGCTGTTTTTCAATTCACCAGTGGGGTATTTACTGACGTATTTTACGTTGTAGAATAAAAATCTCTTCAGCTTGTGTTCACCACAGACCTTATTTCAGGTTAACAGTCAAAAACACATGCAAACAACCATTGACTTCCAGACCAGGGGACAGGAAGTGATGAAATGCTGACTCATTTCCGATTTTAGAACTCATTCCTTCTCTATAACATGGACATTAAAAGTTAGCTTGTTTATTTGTACGTGTACTCAACAGTAAACAGTGGCAGTTGCTCAGTCAGTAGGGGCATGGACTGTGAGCCGTAGGGTCGCCGGTTCAAGTCCCCGACCAGACCTAAATATGAAGTGTGGATTGCTACTTGGAGAGGTCCCAGTTCACCTCCTGCCCTGTCGTGGTGCCCTTGAGCAAGGCACCGGACACCCCCCTTCCCCCCTCACTCCCATTGCTCCCCGGGCGCTGTGCAATAGCTGCCCACTGCTCCTAGTACTAGACTCCTGGTACTAGACTCCTAGTACTAGACTCCTGGTGCTAGACTCCTGGTACTAGACTCCTGGTGCTAGACTCCTGGTGCTAGACTCCTGGTGCTAGACTCCTGGTACTAGACTCCTGGTACTAGGACGGGTTAAAAGCAGAGAACACATTTTTCGCTGTGTGCTCTGCATGTGTGACCATTAAAGAGGATTTCATCCCTCCGATTCTATCTATCTAACTACTTTTCCTGTTCTTGATCATCAACATCACCAACATGAGATTTTGCCCTATTTTTCATCAATGGCAGTTTATATTTTCCATCTAAATGTCTTTATTTGAATCAGACGAGAAACCAAGTTGTTTTATTGGTGCTGTTTGATTATTGCAGCAGGATTTAGGTGATTCTGTTATCATGATACTTCTGTAATGTCTCTATTTCTGCCTCTGGCCTTTGAAACGTCCAACAAATACATCAGTCTGGCTTTGAATTGAATTTCTAGGGTCTAAAGAAATTAAAAACAAATACCAGAATGTTTAAAAAGAGCTCTTAAAACGGATTAGAGTGGATTAACACCGCAAGCTGTTGTTGAGAATTATCCATCATATTGATGTCTGAAATAAAGCACTTAGTGATATACTGATCCAAAAGTCACTCCATGCAGAGAAACAGTTTACTGTTAAGGTCTAATTCCATTTCTGAGCACTCCCATCATAATATGAAGCCAAGCATAAATCATCATTTATCTGACAAATGTTTTTCTATCAACATTTATTACAAACTATATTTGTTTTTCCAAGATATTCTCCCTCAAGCATCCAATGAAGAAACAAAGGAGTATTGCTGTTTTGAAATAAAATCATATGAATAGGTGTATATCAGTATGTAGTGTCTCTACTTTAAAGAGTCCTCTCCTGCTGATGTTCAGGTGTATATCAGTATGTAGTGTCTCTACTTTAAAGAGTCCTCTCCTGCTGATGTGCAGGTGTATATCAGTATGTAGTATCTCTACTTTAAAGAGTCCTCTCCTGCTGATGTTCAGGTGTATATCAGTATGTAGTGTCTCTACTTTAAAGAGTCCTCTCCTGCTGATGTTCAGGTGTATATCAGTATGTAGTGTCTCTACTTTAAAGAGTCCTCTCCTGCTGATGTTCAGGTGTATATCAGTATGTAGTGTCTCTACTTTAAAGAGTCCTCTCCTGCTGATGTTCAGGTGTATATCAGTATGTAGTATCTCTACTTTAAAGAGTCCTCTCCTGCTGATGTTCAGGTGTATATCAGTATGTAGAGTCTCTACTTTAATATTTAATATATGGTCCTTTTATTGATGCATTTACATGTCCATGCTGTTGGGTTCAATCTATAACATGCAGTGAAGTAGAAAGATAGAGTAGTTAAAAATAGAAATACTCAACTAAAGTGCAAGAACCACAACACTTTAGTGTCTCCTTCAGTGTTCCTGCTTCCTGTTGACCTCCATTAAAGTGGATTTCTTTTGGCTGGACGTCTGTGAAACTCTTTAGTTGAGCTACAGGAAAATAGGCTTTTTAGTGGCAGGATTTATCTGCAGCGCTTAGGAGAGAAGGCAGAACACTGTGTTTAAGATAGAACAATAAAATATCCCGTTTATTACGAGTTAAATTAGATGTTTGACCCCTACAAATAAATCTATGGTCTCTTGTAAACCCCAAATACCACTAATAACCCTGCTGCATTCTGGGAACTGTATTTGATAGGTAACCAGTTCAGATTAATATCTACTTTTGTTACAGCATTTTGGATCAACTCAAAGAGACTTTATGGTACTGCCTGATGATAAGGAATTACATGAATCCAGCCTTGGAGTAATAAATGCATGGACTAGTGTTTCTGCCTCGTTCTGAGGTACGATGTACCTGATTATTGCAATGTTATGTAGATAAAAGAAGAAAGTCCTTGAGATGTGTTTTATGTTGGAGTTAAAGGATGCATTTGGAGGAAAGATAGCGACAAAACTCCTCACGGTTTCGCTGGAGGCCAAGTTAATGCCATCCAGAGTGAGTATAACTTTAGTTTCAGAGTACAATAGCTTCAGTTTAACATGAAATACTTGAGATTTCATAAATGATCTGTGCCTTTAAAAGAAGAGAAAGACTTAAACCCAGCAGGACACTAATGGCACATTTCCACTGCAGCACGTAGCACGGCTTAGTACGGTATAGTTAGGCCTTGGTAGGCCAGACTAACTTTATGCTGCGTTTCCATTACAGTTTAGTAGCTGGGGCAGTTTCTCTTTAGGGAATTAGAATTTCCTCCACATAGATATAGTATATGAGAAAACATACACATGTTGAGAGGAAACTGTTCAAAAAACCACCCATACAAACAAACTCCAAACTTCATTGCATCTAAAGGTTTTGATCTGTGGAATAACTGTAATGATGTTACTTTCAGGGTTCTTACGGTCATTAAACACCTGGAAAAGTCATGGAAATTCAAAATGCTAATTCCAGGCCCTGGAAAAGTTTTGGAAAACAATATTTTTCCCAAAGTTTTGGAAAAGTCATGGAAATGTAACTAAAGTTGCATCAAATATAATTTATATTTTATCTAATCGCCGAAATAGTAATACTATAACGATAATAAATACTGTATCGGATAGTAAGGAAAAGTAAAATGGCATTTAACTGACGAGGTGTTTTGCTGGTGAGAGATGTTAGTTGCCTTAGCGTAGAAGCTAGTAAGCCTATTGGATTTGTTTCAGAGAGGCACGACATGTTTCAGATGCAGACCTTATTTTCCTGTTCCATGTTAAAATAAACCATTTTAAGTGGTACGCTGAGAAAGAGTCATTTCTTTGGTCATGGAAAATGACGTAAAGGTCCTGGAGAAGTCATTGCTGAAAAAGTGTATGAACCCTGAACTTTATCTAAACTAAAACTATTATTTAGAAACCCAACCCTGAATGTGTCTGAGCAGGACCGAATATCAAATATCACGGATGCTGACCTGATGACCTGAACCTTTATTTTCATGAAAAATGTACGGACCAGAAAATATTCTTCTTGAACCCTTTTGAACATGACAGAAACTTTTTTTTTTAAATTATTATTGTTTGTGTTTCTAACATGTTCAATAAAGTGACTAGTAACATTTTTTTTTTTTTTTTAAATATAAATTATTATATGTTGAATTGAGAGGACAAGATGTGTGAAAGAGAGACGCTCCCTCCCTTCTTACTTGACCCCCGTTTAGCCGGGTCGGGATTTGAATATTAAAGACGCGTTTAGTGCACTGCTGTTAATTATGATAGAGGGAGGTTCTGGCAAAAGAGGCAGGAAGTGATGTCGCCCTGCAGCCAATCCTGTGACCTGCACATTTCAAGATTCAATTCAAGATTCAAGGCTTTTATTGTCATTTGTACATTAGCTACAGTGTAGATATATCAATGATAATCTTAGGTCACAGGCTCCTCCCACAGTGCAACACAATAAAACAGATCAAATAGTGCAAGTAAATACAAATAGAATAGAAATAGTGCAAGAAGAGTCTATATACAAGTAATTGGAATATGATATATTAGATTTTTAAGTTGCAAACAGATGAATGTTATGGATGTTCTTTGCAGATTTCAGGTGTTTAGCAGTCTTATGGCCTGTGGGGTGAAACTGTCTCTGAGTCTGGTGGTTTTAGTCCTGATGATACCAAACATCTAAACTGACTCATGTTGTCTCCGTCAGTCTGAAACCTGAAGCTCAAACGCCGTCAGCTCGTTAGCGTTTTCCTCAGGGAACACGTCGCATATTAATGTGTTTCAAAGCTTTGTCGCATGTCCCTGAATCTCATGACTAACACACTCACTCACACACACACACACACACACACACACACACACACACACACGGGGAAAAAATAACTGCTTCATCAGGTCTGCCTTTCTCTGACTTCAGGGGATGAACCTGTGGAGTGAGACTGACGAGACTCAAACACCTCTCGAACAAAACATTGAAAGGAAAAACACCTGAACTAACGGAGCGGTGTGTCATGTTCGGACACAAAAAAAACCCTCTCAGCCAGCCCTGTTTTCTTATTCCTCTCAGCTGTCAGAACCGCAGGCTGATCCGACACAGCTCAAGGACTACCGCAGTCCTCCCAACACACACACACACACACACACACACACACACACACACACACACACACACACACACACACACAAAGTCAGACAGCCATGAAAACACTCACCAGTAGAATCCATCACGTCCCATGCAGCAGATATTCAGCAGGTATTCCTGGCATGGCTGCAGCAGCACTGAGAGTATGTGTGTGTTTGTTTGAGAGTGTGTGTGTGTGTGTCTGGTTGAGAGAGTGTGTGTGTTTAGTTTAAGGCATGCAGCGCTGCATGTTAACAGCCAGCAGCAGCAGATATTTTCATGTTTTCCTCAAGTATCTCCGAGAACCAACGTCTCCTCTCTCTTCCTCTCGACAGCGACAGAAAGAGGAGGGAGGCAAAGAGAGAGAGAGAGAGAGAGAGAGAGAGAGAGAGAGAGAGAGAGAGAGAGAGAGAGAGAGAGAGAGAGAGAGAGAGAGAGAGAGAGAGAGAGAGAGAGAGAGAGAGAGAGAGAGAGAGAGAGAGAGAGAGAGAGAGAGAGAGAGAGAGAGAATTAAAAGTAGAGGAGGGAGAGACACTGAGAGTGAATGATAGGTTGTGTTTGTCGTTCCTCCATCCTGCCTCTCCTCTGCTGTTGGAGAGGAGATCATCCATCACTCACACACACACACTTGTACACACACACACACACACTTGTACACACACACACACACACACGTTGATACGTACCAGCTCCCCAGAGACAGGCCAATAAGTGTTGAGCTCTGCAGCTGTGGTGAATCCGATTGGCTTAGCAAGCTGTCAATCAGTCCGTCACAATCCCCCCTGTATCCCCTCGGCAACGGAGAGGAGAGGAGAGGAGAGGAGAAATAGGAGGAAGATGAGGAAAGAGTAGAGCAGGTAGAAAAGGAGAAGACAAAGCTCCAGATCGGTGGAAAAAATCTAAACCAAACTCGAAATAATTGTCAAAACAAAGAGACCATAGTTGCGGTTTTGAGTGCATAATTAGGTCCCAATGCAAAGTAAAAATACACTTTGAGTACTGCATGGTGCTCTGTTAATAATGAAAGGTTGACCTTCCCTCTCTTATAACGTATTTCCTGATGTTGTTTATGTTTACGCCAAAGCAAATTCCTGATATGTCTAAACCCCATTCTGATTCAGACTGAACAAACGAAAATCTTGGCAATTTAACGGAAGTCATACGATGGATGAACTCAACACTAAAGGGGTATTTGTCGGTTATAAACATGCTAAACACGCTAAATACAGCACTAGCAAAGCAGCTTGTGGTGATGGAGAGCTATGATGCACCACAGATAGATACAAAATAATCAACTCAAAAGGTGATCGACCCACTCGGAGGAAGGTTTTTGACTCATTACATAAATGACTCGACATCTGTGGTCGAAAAGCTGAAGAGATTTTAACGTTTTGTTCTACGACTTAAAATACGTCAGTAAATACCCCACTGGTGGATTTAAAAAACGGTGTCTAAATGAGACGACTACACGTCATCACGCCCAACATTTGCAGCCTTTCAGCGGTGGTGACGTGAAGTCATGTGACCGTGCTGTAGTTCCTTTATAGCCCAACATTAGCCTCCTTTAGCTTAGCGGTGGTGACGTGAAGTCATGTGACCGTGCTGTAGTTCCTTTATAGCCCAACATTAGCCACCTTTAGCTTAGCGGTGGAGACGTGAAGTCATGTGACCGTGCTGTAGTTCCTTTATAGCCCAACATTAGCCACCTTTAGCTTAGCGGTGGTGACGTGAAGTCATGTGACCGTGCTGTAGTTCTTTTATAGCCCAACATTAGCCTCCTTTAGCTTAGCGTGGTGACGTGAAGTCATGTGACCATGCTGTAGTTCCTTTATAGCCCAACATTAGCCGCCTTTAGCTTAGCGGTGGTGGCGTGAAGTCATGTGACCGTGCTGTAGTTCCTTTATAGCCCAACATTAGCCTCCTTTAGCTTAGCGTGGTGACGTGAAGTCATGTGACCGTGCTGTAGTTCCTTTATAGCCCAACATTAGCCACCTTTAGCTTAGCGGTGGTGGCGTGAAGTCATGTGACCGTGCTGTAGTTCCTTTATAGCCCAACATTAGCCTCCTTTAGCTTAGCGGTGGTGACGTGAAGTCATGTGACCGTGCTGTAGTTCCTTTATAGCCCAACATTAGCCTCCTTTAGCTTAGCGTGGTGACGTGAAGTCATGTGACCGTGCTGTGGTTCCTTTATAGCCCAACATTAGCCTCCTTTAGCTTAGCGGTGGTGACTTGAAGTCATGTGACCGTGTTGTAGTTCCTTTATAGCCCAACATTAGCCACCTTTAGCTTAGCGGTGGTGACATGAAGTCATGTGACCGTGCTGTAGTTCCTTTATAGCCCAACATTAGCCTCCTTTAGCTTAGCGGTGGTGACATGAAGTCATGTGACCGTGCTGTAGTTCCTTTATAGCCCAACATTAGCCTCCTTTAGCTTAGCGGTGGTGACATGAAGTCATGTGACCGTGCTGTAGTTCCTTTATAGCCCAACATTAGCCACCTTTAGCTTAGCGGTGGTGACATGAAGTCATGTGACCGTGCTGTAGTTTTTTTCTGACATATGACATATGAATAATTTGCTTGTAATCAACTGTATTGTCTTCCCGATGCTCAGAATAACCACTCAGATAAACAACCTTCATTTATACATTTCCGAAATGCATTTTGTGTTTGAATCAGACGCTCTAATCAACCTGAGAGTTTTTGAAGGTGCACTCAGACATTAAACGAGAATGCAATCCTTCAATCTTTAATCTTCTGCAGACATCTTGAACTAGATCTGAATGTACAGACACCTTCTTTCCTCACATCACGCCTGCATGATTTTTAATTTGGCTGTTTTTAAAGTTGTAAGCTTATATATTTATACTTTTCTTCCTCAGGTCACCCAAGAATCCCCAGCAGAAGATCATCAAGCGTGTGATCGGCCTGGAGGGAGACTTCATCAGGTAGGAACGTTAACAGTTGTCTAATTAACACCGAGAGAGAGGAGCTGATTCCTCTAATACCAACTTTATATTGTATTAAAGTTCTCCTATCATGCAAAATGCACTTGTATGTCTTTTAAACATACATTTGTCCTCTTATCTTATCTTATCTTAAGTGTGAATCTATACGCCTACTGCCTGAATCTGCTTCATGGTTTTCACTTGCTTTGGTTCATTTGTTCTGTTTTTAATCCAGCAGGTGAACCTATATGTTCATAAAATAGTGTGTGACAGCTTAACTTTGTGTCTTAAAGGTGTCCTATCATGCTAAATGCACTTTTTGATGTCTTTTATACATAACCATGTGTCCCCGGTGTGTCCCCGGTGTGTCCCCGGTGTGTCAGGAGACTCACCAAGTGTTAGAAAATAAAACCCTCTCTCTTCTCCTCCGTACCCTCATCTCTAAAAACGGGGATCAACGGAGCTGATCCAGATTTGCTGCGTCATGACGACATTACTAAAATGTGGGCGGGCTTTACAGACACGGGCCAATCAGAAACGTTGCTGTCAGAAACAATGAGACGTGTTCTGGACGTAATATGGTCTGTGTTTACATTAGCATGGCTAACACTCAGAGCTAACCTGTACTGGAGAGAGTATGTGTGAAGAAGCAGGAAATCAAAAGGAACTCACCTTGTGGTAAACCTGAGAGAGAGAAAGAGTTTGAGCTCCATGCTGTTTCAGAGAGAATCCTTGATGTGGTTTGGAACATGATATGGAGTTTCATCACGGCAGCATTTAGCTGAGTTTCTGCTGGGAGAATTCTCCTGATGAGATCTACTCTTTTTTTAAAGCTACTGACCCAGAATCAGCACTTTAGTAACAGCTGAAATAGAGGGATATGAGGCTAGAATGGGAGATCTGTTTGGTATTTTGAGCGAAACACTTCAGAGACATTTTTCTATATATTTGTATATATCTGAGACCTATAATATATGCCTAAAAATAGCATAATAGGAGACCTTTAAAGTAAAGGCTTCCTGAGGGTAATGTGAAGACACACAGCTGCCTCTCTTCTCATCGCATCAGTTCGCAGTGAAGAGGTTCTCTCCATCACGCTGATCTCTAATCAGATTATCACCTGGTGGCAAGAGCCAATCACTGCTCAGCTCCTGACTCACAAAGAGGAGACGATTGAACCTGTTATATATGTTTTAACACTTTACTTTACACACAAGAAAGGATCCTTCTTATGTTTTGAGTAAGATGTTTACGTATTTGACTAGTAGAATAATTTAGGTACGGAAACACTAGATGTTATTTTGAGATTTAATTATAACAAAGCTTGTGTTCTTGAGATTGTCATCACAATATCACGAGGAAACAAAGTCAAAATGTTCGGTTCTGGCTAAACTGGAGCCACTACAATATCTAACTAAATCAGACTTTAGTTCCACCTGGAGTAAATCCTCAAGCTACCCTGCAGTATACAAAGTCATTCAAACTAGCTGCACCTTTACCAGCTTTGAGAACACTTTCATGATCAATCATTATAAAACATATCATATACATTATTCTGAAATGGACCAATCTGCACAATGACTACTTTCACTGTCGCTACTTTCACTATATTTTGATGATAATACTTTCCTACTTTTACTTGAGTAACATTTTGAATGCAGGACTTTCACTGTAACAGAGTATTCCTACACTCTGGTACTTCTACTTTTACTCAAGTACAAGATCTGAGTACTTCTACTTTTACTCAAGTACAAGACCTGAGTACTTCTACTTTTACTCAAGTACAAGATCTGAGTACTTCTACTTTTACTCAAGTACACGATCTGAGTACTTCTACTTTTACTCAAGTACAAGATCTGAGTACTTCTACTTTTACTCAAGTACAAGATCTGTGTACTTCTACTTTTACTCAAGTACCAGATCTGATTACAGTGTTGTCTTAAATAAATACTTTAGTAGTTTAGTATTTTAGTACTTTAGTGGTTTAGTACTTTATTAGTTTAGTACTTCAGTATTGTAGTGGTCCAGAAAGCCTCCAGGACTCTTCAGTGTGAGTCGAGGCTGCTGCTGAGAGTTTTCTGGTACAGAAACAGCTATTATCAGATGTGTGTTGGCTGTCTTCAGATGTTCTCCGTTCTGTTTTGTTTTGTGTTTTTGAGGTGACTTACTGCAGTTGTTGTGAACCTGGACCGTTCCCTTGTCCCAATAATAGCTGCTGTTCCTCTGCATGGCTGAACAAACAGCTCCCACTGCTGTCAGAAGCAGGTCTGAAGTCAGGTCTGAAGTCAGGTCTGAAGTCAGGTCTGAGGTCAGGTCTGAAGTCAGGTCTGAAGTCAGGTCTCTGGAGTCAGGTCTCTGAAGTCAGGTCTCTGAAGTCAGGTCTGAAGTCAGGTCTCTGAAGTCAGGTCTGAAGTCAGGTCTCTGAAGTCAGGTCTGAAGTCAGGTCTGAAGTCAGGTCTGAAGTCAGGTCTCTGGAGTCAGGTCTCTGAAGTCAGGTCTCTGAAGTCAGGTCTGAAGTCAGGTCTCTGAAGTCAGGTCTGAAGTCAGGTCTCTGAAGTCAGGTCTGAAGTCAGGTCTCTGAAGTCAGGTCTGAAGTCAGGTCTCTGAAGTCAGGTCTGAAGTCAGGTCTCTGAAGTCAGGTCTGAAGTCAGGTCTCTGAAGTCAGGTCTGAAGTCAGGTCTGAAGTCAGGTCTCTGAAGTCAGGTCTCTGAAGTCAGGTCTGAAGTCAGGTCTCTGAAGTCAGGTCTCTGAAGTCAGGTCTGAAGTCAGGTCTGAAGTCAGGTCTGAAGTCAGGTCTGAAGTCAGGTCTCTGAAGTCAGGTGTCTGAAGTCAGGTCTCTGAAGTCAGGTCTCTGAAGTCAGGTCTGAAGTCAGGTCTCTGAAGTCAGGTCTCTGAAGTCAGGTCTCTGAAGTCAGGTCTGAAGTCAGGTCTCTGAAGTCAGGTCTCTGAAGTCAGGTCTCTGAAGTCAGGTCTGAAGTCAGGTCTGAAGTCAGGTCTCTGAAGTCAGGTCTGAAGTCAGGTCTCTGAAGTCAGGTCTCTGAAGTCAGGTCTCTGAAGTCAGGTCTGAAGTCAGGTCTCTGAAGTCAGGTCTCTGAAGTCAGGTCTCTGAAGTCAGGTCTGAAGTCAGGTCTGAAGTCAGGTCTCTGAAGTCAGGTCTCTGAAGTCAGGTCTGAAGTCAGGTCTCTGAAGTCAGGTCTCTGAAGTCAGGTCTCTGAAGTCAGGTCTGAAGTCAGGTCTCTGAAGTCAGGTCTGAAGTCAGGTCTCTGAAGTCAGGTCTCTGAAGTCAGGTCTGAAGTCAGGTCTGAAGTCAGGTCTCTGAAGTCAGGTCTGAAGTCAGGTCTGAAGTCAGGTCTCTGAAGTCAGGTCTCTGAAGTCAGGTCTGAAGTCAGGTCTCTGAAGTCAGGTCTGAAGTCAGGTCTCTGAAGTCAGGTCTCTGAAGTCAGGTCTGAAGTCAGGTCAGAAGCAGGTCTGAAGTCAGGTCTGAAGTCAGGTCTCTGAAGTCAGGTCTCTGAAGTCAGGTCTGAAGTCAGGTCTCTGAAGTCAGGTCAGAAGCAGGTCTGAAGTCAGGTCTGAAGTCAGGTCAGAAGCAGGTCTGAAGTCAGGTCTGAAGTCAGGTCAGAAGTCAGGTCTGAAGTCAGGTCTCTGAAGTCAGGTCTGAAGTCAGGTCTCTGAAGTCAGGTCTGAAGTCAGGTCTGAAGTCAGGTCTGAAGTCAGGTCTCTGAAGTCAGGTCAGAAGCAGGTCTGAAGTCAGGTCTGAAGTCAGGGGAGTGAACACATCACAGAGAGGGTTGTTGGTGCAGAGCTCCATGAAACAAACCTGTCAAACTGCAGCAGGTGTTTCAGGCCAGAGTCGAGCTGAAGTCTTCTTTCATTCTCATTTTTATCTCCAAACTGAAACAGATTGGGTGCAGCCGCTCTGAAACACAGACAACAAAGGAAATCAAACTGAAAACCATCAGAGTTGTTGCCATGCGTGGCGTCAAACTGTCAGAGTGGCAAAAAACATCTGTACTATTATCGGCTCAAACACATTCCACTTTCCTCCAAAAACACAGGTGCCAGCTTTTTCCCTTTTTGACAAGATAAAGACATTTTTCAGACCCTCTAGCGACAAATCAAGCAACTTAAAATCAAGCGATTTAACAAAAATGCTCATTCCTAAAAATGAGGCTTTCTGTTATTCCCCCCCATGTGTGACATCACTGTGTGTGGAGTTATTTAACACATTAAGCTTAATGTGCGCTTGAAATTGGTCCTGAAGTCAGGTCTGAAGTCAGGTCTGAAGTCAGGTCTCTGAAGTCAGGTCTCTGAAGTCAGGTCTGAAGTCAGGTCTCTGAAGTCAGGTCTCTGAAGTCAGGTCTCTGAAGTCAGGTCTGAAGTCAGGTCTCTGAAGTCAGGTCTGAAGTCAGGTCTCTGAAGTCAGGTCTCTGAAGTCAGGTCTGAAGTCAGGTCTGAAGTCAGGTCTCTGAAGTCAGGTCTCTGAAGTCAGGTCTGAAGTCAGGTCTCTGAAGTCAGGTCTCTGAAGTCAGGTCTGAAGTCAGGTCTCTGAAGTCAGGTCTGAAGTCAGGTCTCTGAAGTCAGGTCTCTGAAGTCAGGTCTGAAGTCAGGTCAGAAGCAGGTCTGAAGTCAGGTCTGAAGTCAGGTCTCTGAAGTCAGGTCTCTGAAGTCAGGTCTGAAGTCAGGTCTCTGAAGTCAGGTCAGAAGCAGGTCTGAAGTCAGGTCTGAAGTCAGGTCAGAAGCAGGTCTGAAGTCAGGTCTGAAGTCAGGTCAGAAGTCAGGTCTGAAGTCAGGTCTCTGAAGTCAGGTCTGAAGTCAGGTCTCTGAAGTCAGGTCTGAAGTCAGGTCTGAAGTCAGGTCTCTGAAGTCAGGTCTCTGAAGTCAGGTCAGAAGCAGGTCTGAAGTCAGGTCTGAAGTCAGGGGAGTGAACACATCACAGAGAGGGTTGTTGGTGCAGAGCTCCATGAAACAAACCTGTCAAACTGCAGCAGGTGTTTCAGGCCAGAGTCGAGCTGAAGTCTTCTTTCATTCTCATTTTTATCTCCAAACTGAAACAGATTGGGTGCAGCCGCTCTGAAACACAGACAACAAAGGAAATCAAACTGAAAACCATCAGAGTTGTTGCCATGCGTGGCGTCAAACTGTCAGAGTGGCAAAAAACATCTGCACTATTATCGGCTCAAACACATTCCACTTTCCTCCAAAAACACAGGTGCCAGCTTTTTCCCTTTTTGACAAGATAAAGACATTTTTCAGACCCTCTAGCGACAAATCAAGCAACTTAAAATCAAGCGATTTAACAAAAATGCTCATTCCTAAAAATGAGGCTTTCTGTTATTCCCCCCCATGTGTGACATCACTGTGTGTGGAGTTATTTAACACATTAAGCTTAATGTGCGCTTGAAATTGGTCTTGAATTGCCTTTGAACAAGCGTCAAGAAACACATTAATGTGTGTGTGTGTGTGTGTGTGTGTGTGTGTGTGTGTGTGTGTGTGTGTGTGTGTGTGTGTGTGTGTGTGTGTGTGTGTGTGTGTGTGTGTGTGTGTGTGTGTGTGTGTGTGTGTGTGTGTGTGTGTGTGTGTGTGTGTGTGTGTGTGTGTGTGAGAAACTCGTCACTGGAGCAATATGATTCATTTTTAATCCATGTGTTACATTTCAAGATGCATGCAGTGACTACTTGTATGATGAGGGAATGTGATTATGAGTCACAGGTTATTTTTGGTGGAGTTAGTTATTTATGAGCAAAATTTCTGTCCAATTTAACAGACTTTGCTTTGTATCGTGCTTTTAGAGACGATAAGGGAACATCTTCTACTTCTTCCTCCTCTTCCTCCTCCTCTTCCTCTCTGAGTGTATTTAGCAAGCAGGACTGCAGAACATCAACCAAAATGCTGAAACTGAGTTTAATCTAATGCTATCCGGGGGTAGGAAGTGGCAGGACATCAGACCCCCAGATATGAGTTTACAGGATCATGAGATCAGATGTGTTGGTGCAGATCCCAGGTCAGCGGCTAGGGAAAAGGATGCAGAATTAACTGGTTTCCTGGCTGTCAGCCTCTGTTGTCTCAGACGTAAATCACACCCTCAGATTTTAACTGGAGACCGTCTGCCTGCCAGAGAGGATTGTTTTACAGATTCAAATCCAAACACACACGTAAATCTCCAGAGGAAACTGAGTGGGAGTGTTAGCTCAGGAGGAGCCGCAATGAGCTAATGGTCACTCGTAAATAACGTTTATTTGTCTGTAAAGCCATTCAGCAGGAAGTGACGTGAAGACACATAAAACACTCTCTGAAGGAAGGATGGGAGCTTCGACTGCATCTTTGATAGAAATAATGAAATCAAACTAAAATACTTATTCTGTACTAAGAAAGTCAAGCTATTGCAGTAGCACTTAATCTGGTTGGGCTTATAGACAGGAACTGTACTTGCAGGATTCAAGCTTTTGAGTTTGTTTCTTCATGGTAAATGCACTTGATGTAAGTCGCTTTGGATTAAAGAGTCACGTCACCACTGCTAAGCTAAAGGTGGCTAATGTTTGGCTAAATACACTTCCATAATATATTGTTTTTTAACTTAAACTGTAGCTCTGTGGATCTATAAGCCCATTCACTGAAGTGCTTAAAGTTGTAATGCAGCACTAAGATTCTACTGATCATAACTCCATTGTTGAGGTCTACTAGAATAGATTTACATTGTGCAATGTTCCAAACTCACATTGGTTTCTCATACAGCATCTCTGTATAGTATGTGTATTCACTCTCTGTCCTACACGCCTTGTTGGAGCTCCTGCGCCCCCCTCCCTGTGAGCCCACTGTGCTCTGATTGGTCAGCTCGCCCACTCTGTTCTGATGAGTCCACCACCGTTACAGCGGAACATCAGTGATTATTTGTTACAATGGCGTTTGTTAGCAACCAGAAAATGACACCAGCAATGACAAACAGATGAGAATGCTGCGTGGGGTCTGGGTGCCGTGTTGGCGGGACGTTGCGGGGCTCGCTGCTGTGAGGAGCGGATAGTGTGAGCTGGCTTACTGGTGTCATTTCCTGGTTGCTGCTTGGGGTCTGCGAGACAGCGAGACAGCGAGACAGCGAGACAGCGAGACACAGCAAAACTCAGCCTGAACTAAGCCTGAGCACCATGGACGTGGGAAGGGGGGGTGCTGCAGCACCCCATCTGCGAGGCTACAGTGTAAGCCGCCACAATTTCGCAGCTGCGAGGCTCCACTAGCACCCCCCCCCCCAGCGCGTCACAGTTTCGCCGCTGAGAGTGTGTGTGTGTGTGTGTGAGGAGCTCCACGGATTTGGGTATGGTCACGTTACTGTACCCAGGAAGAAAAAGAGAAATGTCCAACGAGGCGTTCTGGGGCAGCATAGACAGGTCTTTTCTGTGTTAGAGTTTTACTCCCTACAGGGTGTACTTTGAGGGTTTGTGACTCTGCGGACCGTTTACATGCAGAAAAAGCTTCATAACAGAAGGGGACGGGTAAGAACCGGAAAAGCATGACATGGGACCTTAATATATTTTAAAATTCTGCTTCAAGGTATCCAAGGTTTTTCAGTAAATACATGAAACGTAAGTCCTTCAGAGTGGAGGTAACATCAAGGTCACATCTCCTGGAACAGAAACCTGGCACCTGTTAAACATCAATAATTAAACTAGAAGTATTAGAGATGTAGAAAAGGTTCATAAAAACTGTTTCTGAGATTCACTTAAAAAGCAAACATTCTGGTACGAGGGAGGATTTTCTTTTCAACAGATCAATCCTGGTTTTATAGAAAGGATGAACACAGTGAAGTCAGCCGTCCTTGGTTCTGTAAAGATTTCACAGTTTTTCCTCTTAAAACGCAGCAAAGTGTCAAATAGACTCTAACCTCTTTTATTATTCCTGCAAAAAGGCTGCAGCTTATTTTTTTTGTGAGTCAGTAAATTCAGCTGCGGTGGCTAAATCAATATTTATGTATCCAAGGCCTCACACACACACACACACACACACGTTGAGAATCGCAGACGGATTCCCATTTAAAAAGTCACTGAGGCTATAACTCACAATGTTCCTCAGCTTAATGATAAATCAGAGTGGGAACAGGCCTATAACCGTCCGGAGGGAAGATGAAGGGCGATCGACCTTCTCCTCCTAAACATGACGACCTGATTGAAGCACACACACACACACACACACACACACACACACACACACACACACACACACACACACACACACACAGAGACAGTTATTAGTCTGAATCCTTGGATCAGATCTCCGTTTGAGCGATAAGGCGGCGAGGGGAAGTGACGCCTCAGGGATGATATACCGGCCGATGATTAACGATAATGAAATGAAAACCGTAATTGTGCCGGAGATTTGATCCGCCATCAACGAGGACTTTAACCGCAATTTCCACCATAAATCTTCCTCTTATCAGACGCAGTGAAGCTATGATTAAAGTTCAAATCTGTTCTTTAACTCCGGCTCAGTTTCACCATTTTCTTCAGCTCTGCTTTGGGTAGAGAATGTAAATATTAAAGGCGCAATAACAAGGATTTTCAAGACAAAAATACAACGTTAGCTTCAACATCTGTATGACAATAATTCATAACTATTTTTGCACAGTTTACTAGCACTAGTAACTTCCTGTTAGAGTTTTAATGATTCCTTTTGGACGGTTTTGAACTTCCTGTTGAAGGTTTAAAGAGGCCCAATTCCAAACCAGACCTTACCCACTCGCCCTCCGTCTGAAGTCTCACTCGCAGCTAAACGAGGCTCACTTCTTTGGAACAAACTCCCCTCTCTCCTCTGAAACAGGAAATGCCGTAACAACGGTTTCAAATCAGCATCTCATGGACAAAGAAAAAAGTAAAATAATAACAAAAATAAAACTCCAAAAATCGTCAGTGGCGTTTCTGTTTTGGGTCTGTAAGCGTCTTGGTCTGTAAATATACACAGCTTTATAATAAAATGCACACATTTACCTTTTTCTAGACTAAACACGGGAATATCATCCTGGAAACAATACGAGGTAAACATGAAGTTGTTAACATCTGTATGTCGATATTTAATGTCCATCTTGTTTGGCGCAGTTTATCAGTGACAGTTGATCTACTTGTAGATTGGGCCTAGCTGTTGGAGTTTAACTCCTTCCTTTTGGGGTTAAGTTACCTCCTGTCATAGCGTGTAGTAACTTCCTATTGGAGAGTTTAGTAACTTCGTGTCAGAATTGATCCATAGTGAGATTTGTTCCAAAACCAAAGTGAATCTGGGTTTGGATCTTTCTCGTTCAACTCCTGTTATCGGGGTTCCCGCGGGGTCTTAAAAAGTCTTACATTTGATCATCAGAATTAAAGGCCTTTAAAAGTCTTAAATATGATCAAAAAAATAAGAAAGGTCTTAAATATGATTTAGAAGGTCATAAAAATGATGGGATTTGAAAGGTACTTCTTTGTTGCGATCAGGTCTAAATGTGTTTTGGGGAAATGTCCGGGCTGCAAAGTAACCAGTACGGAAGAGCCTTTCAGTTCCCCCCCAGCCCCTTATCGGAGAACACCCAGCTAGTAACCTAGCAACCAAGCTCCAGCTAGCGGCAGTCAGAAACTCGAGTATCTTCGATTCTACTTAAAAATAAATATGGGGAAGTGTAAGTTCAACCGTATTTGGTTGGAAAACATCAAATTAGTGCTTGGTTGAAACCAGTGGAGGGAACGTGTTTGAAGCCCGCTGCACCTTTAGCTAGTGCAGCAGCTCCCGCAACAACATCGGGGGACCTCCGGGCGACGTTTGGGTTTGAATACATTTACAATTTAAAATATTTTTGTATTATGGGACGTATTTCTTCTTTCATAGCAATTTTCCTTCATACTTTCTTGCCGTGAAATAGGTCTTCAATTCTATTCAAAGTGGTCTTAAAAAGTCTTACATTTGAGTTTATGAAACCTGCAGGAACCCTGTGTTATCCTTGTTGTGTTTCTTTCCGGTGACACAGGGCTGTTCCAAATGCTTCACATAATTAGGTACACATATGATCACGTTGTCATTCATAAATAAAACAGTGTGTTTGTAGCGACAGCCCTATTCAAGGCTTTCACAGCTCATTATTGATGTTGTGAAACCCAACAGCCAGTGAGCGGAGAACGTTAATGGCACTGAAGGGAAATCAGGCATCTTTAAACAAACACTCTGTTGTTAGATTTCACTGCCTCCAGGACTTCTTCTAATGTTACCAACGCCTGATTAAAAACTAAATCTTTGGTGTCTACGGACGAGCAACAAAAACACCCAGCGTCTCCACACACACAATAACTCTGTGTGCAGTCAGGCTCTCTTTTACTTTTTCAAGTTTTTTTTTGCTTAGAGGTCAAAACTTTGGGAAAAGTGAAATGGAAGAGATTTATTACATATTTTTAGGAAAATGTTTCACGTATTTTTGTAAATTTTCTTTCTGTTTTTCACATATTTTATGACAATGTTCTAATTTTTTTTGAATTTTTTTGGAATATTTTATGACAATTTTCAACATATTTTTCACATATTTTAAAAATAGTTTAACATTTTTTACGTCCCTTTTTCATACATTTCAACACAATCTTTCACATATTTTATGACCATTTTCACATATTTTATGACAATCTTTCATATATTTTGTGATATAACTAAATCTTGGTTTCTACGGACTAGCAAGGACGGAGATTTCAAGGCATATTTCCATATAGTTTACAGTGTCTAACAAGCCTTTCTGTAAGTGTGTACACATCTGTATATTCCTTCTACTGTTGTGATGTCTTTGTAATTTTCTTTATATAATTTATTTATTTTTAGGATTTATTTACTTATTTTTATTTTTTGGACCTAATTTATATATTATTTGATTGCATGTGTGGAGAATGTGTTCTGTGTTTGGGATAAGTGGAAAAAAAGGGGGTACATATTGGTATCACGCTCCTTCTTGATTGTGTTAACCTGTGAAAATAAAAAATATATATTCATTAAAAAAATAAATAATAATCTTATTGTTTTTGTTCTCGTCTCTTCAGGACTCTGGGATATAAGAACCGGTTTGTTCGGGTTCCTGACGGTCACTTCTGGCTGGAGGGCGATCATCACGGACACAGTCTGGACAGCAACAGCTTCGGACCGGTACGCATCAAACACACACAGATCCACAAAGCACCGTTTACATACATATAACCCACAGTTTATCCTCCCAGAGATAATTCAATTCAATTCAAATGAATTTATAGCCCAATATCACAAATCACACTGGTCTCAGGGGGCTTCACAAAGAAACACAAACATATCTGAGAACATATTAAAATGACAAGGTAAATGTGAAAATACCAATGAATGGGTACATTACATTACGCATTACATTACATGACATGTCATTTGTTAGATGCTTTTATCCAAAGCGACTTACATACATTCAATACTGTGGACAATCCCTACAGGAGCCATTTGGGGTGAAGTGTCTCAGGGACACAACGACATGCTGACTGCAGTGGGACTCAAACTTGCTATCCCCTGATTCGAAGTCCAGCACACTATCCACTGAGCCACAGCCTCCCATACATACATTGTGTACATAACACAATGACACAATAGAGTGGTGCAGGAACGAGTCCTAAAACCAGGAAGTGAGTCAGCATTTCTCCACTTCCTGTTCCCTGGTCTCAGAGCCAATGGGATCTCTCCATAGGATGTAGGAAAATAGCTGAAATAAGGTCTGTGGCTGAGACACATTGAAGAGACGGATCACGTTTTGTTCTAGGACATTAAATCCATCAGCAGTGACCCCACTGGTGATTTCTGAAGAGTTGAGGTGTCTGAAAAACGATGGTTGTTACCAAGTGGCTGAATAGGACTACAGAAGTTGTAGAGGACGTTGTACGTCATTACGCCGAACACGTGAACACTCCTCTAAGTTAGTTTGCCCTGTTCTGCTTGAAAGCAAGTACCTGCCTCCTGCAAAGTGTTCAAACAAACGCTTCAACTCGTACCATTTAGAATCTGTGTGTTTGAATATGGATCTGAAGTTGGCGTGACGTTGAAGTCGTGCTGCTGGACTCGGCTGTAGTTCCTTTATAGCATAACGTTAGCATTTTGCTTCTGGACATTAGATTTATGATTAGAACATTATAAAAGTAGGGTAGACGTGGAGATTATCCGGCTGAACAAAACGTGCATTTATCAAACAGGTTCGATTTCCACAGACCTTATTTAGAGCTATTTTCCAAAGTCCTCTGGAGAAATCCTATTGCTTTTTTGGCGAGGGAACCAGCAGCTTCGTTCCGGGTAAATACGTCATCCCTGCTCCGCTCTATACAGTTGGAATACAATAATAAGAATTCCATAAAATGAGAATGTTTAAAAGGGGGTTTAAAACCTAACTGTACGCTGTACTAAAGAGGAAAGTCTTCAGCCTACTCTTAAATGTGTGGAATAAAATACCAGTTTGATGACTTTCTCCTTCATTAGCAGTCATGCATTACTGATACACAGTGTTGGGAGTAAGGAGCTTCATGTGGTGGAAACTTCTGGAGCAATGGAGTCCAAACACAGAGAGACACAGAGAGAGCTGGAGCTTGATGTCAAACACTGAAGGTTTATTATGAAATCACGGCCGGAGAAATTACATAACATTCAATTTTTTCTGACATTTTACAGACATGTTTTTCACATACTACAGGTCCTTTTTCCAACACATTTTTCTGCATTATTTTCCTATTCTTTACGTATTTCTGGGATGTTTTTCACTTTTTTTTTCTACATATTTTTCAAAAGAGATGCAGCATCTCACTGCTGTTAAGGTTGTGCTCATTGTAACTCCTTGATATTCTGCTGGCTAGTTTAACCTGCAGGAATGCATCATACTCTATAAGATCATCATATGTTGGCTGTTTATTTTGTGGTGTGTTTAAAGGGCTTGAACCATTCCCCTCTTTTACACATCTTGTGCTAAAAGAAGCTTAACCAGCTAAAATATTTAGATGTTTTCCATCTCGTTCAATCTCTGTTTCTCTGATTGTAATTCAGAGTCTGTCAGTTTCCATCTCTGCTAACAGACGTCATCTCTTTATTCCTGCTGTCAGAAGCAGAATCTCTTTCACATATGTATTGAACATTTATCACATATGTTTTGACCAAATTGTCAGACACTGTTTTTAGGACTTTTTCCAGATTTGTTTTTACAATTTTTCACATGTTTTCTAACAGTTTTTCAAATATTTTATGACCATTTTTCAGACATTTATTTGATATGTTTCACATACTTTATGACCATTTTTCACATAATCTCTCCCGGCTTTCAGAATCAGGTTCATCACCAGGTAGGTGGACCTGAATGGATTAAAATGGAGTAAAACATGGAATAAAACTCGGCAGTAATAATAAAAAGAAAACAGATATTGTGTACATTGTGTGCCAATATTTCTCTCTTAATGGGATGGAAACGTCCTCGAGGTTAATGTCACCACCAAATATTCACACCAGGAGGAACAGGACATCGATGGCTCGTATTCAGGATATATCATTTGAATAATATATTCTGTTTGAACGAGTCAAAACAAACACCCACCATCTCACCACCCACCAACTTTTAGAAGTTTTCTTTTGCTGAGAAGTCAAAAACTTTGGGGAAAGTGAAATGCAAGACTTTTTTTTAACATATTTTTCGAAAAAATGTTCACGTATTTTTGGCACATTTTTTGTCTGTTTTTCACATATTTTATGACAATTTTCTAATATTTTTTAGAGAATTTTTCACGTATTTTCTGAAAATGTTCACGTGATCTGACACATTTTCACATATTTTATGACAATTTTCACATGTTTTTAAAAGTTGTTTAACATATTTTACGTCCCTTTTTCATACATTTTAACACAATTTTCCACATATTTTATGAACATTTTTCATATATCTTTTGATACATTTCAACATTAATTATTTGACATGTTTCACATATTTTTAGGACTTTTTCCAGACATTTTACACATCATTTTTTGGGATGTTGGAAGCAAGTCACACACAATATTGCTAAATCATTATTATACAAGATGTCGTGGAACAATCTTTTTGCACATTATGGATCTCAGTGTAAAATCCTTCAAGAAGAGACCCTGACCGAACACAACTCAGCGCTATCATCTCCACATGTTCTCTTATTTTCTTTTATTGAATCTAGTCGTTGTTGACATGCAGCTCTGACCCTGACATTCGTTGTTGTTGTTGTTGTTTATTTCCCAGGTGTCAGTGGGGCTGCTTCACGGCCGAGCCTCTCACATCATCTGGCCTCCGAACCGCTGGCAGCGAATCGCAGCGTCTCTCCCCCCGAACCGAGGCCCGCTGGACGATGAGGAAGAGGAGGGATGAAGAAACACATTTAATAACTATGTAAATGAGCCTGAAATGTTGAAGACGCACACAGCTGTACGATACTTTGAAAACACACTTTGAATGACTGTGGTTTTTCTAAAATGTCATATTCAGATCCTCATCCTGTTGTGTTAAATGTTTCTTTACTTTGTTCATTTTGCCAGTCATTTGCGCCATGAGTGATTATCTCAATGAAATACTTTTGTGTTCAAATACTCATGTCAATGAGCCTGATGTGTTGAAGACTTTCACAGCTGTACAAAACACACTTTGAATGACTGTGGTTTTTCTAAAATGTCATATTCAGATCCTCATCCTGTTGTGTAAACTGTCAATTCACTTTGTCATTTGTGCCATGAATAAATATCTCAATTAAAGACCTTATTGCACAAACACTCACTTTCTTCCCATTTTTCCTGCAGCTCCAGTCAGCTAAAGTTAACCAGCAGCACTTTTTTTATTTCAAACACAGAAAAAGAGATCAATCAAAAAGTTGGACAAGATCCCAAAAAGAAATAATAGAGTCAGAGACAAAATATAAAGACGCACACAGCTGTACGAAACACTCTTTGAATGACGGTTGTTTTTCTAAAATGTCATATTCAGATCTTGTTATGAGCGTCTTTGAGCTCTGGGAAAAGCGGCATTAAAAATGAAACGTATTATTATTATTATGTAAACTGTTAATTTACGTTGTTCATTTCGCCAGTCATTTTCCACATGAATAATTATCTCAATTAAAGACTTTATTGCACAAACAGCAATAAGTAAGTAATAGCAATAAGCAGTTTTTCTTTCAAACACACAAGAAAACATGAAAGAAAATAATAAAGAGAGCATTCAAAAAGTTGGAAAAGATCCCAAAAAAAAAAAGTTGAGTCAGACTAAATATAAAGACGCACACAGCTGTACGAAACACTCTTTGAATTCATGTTTTCTTTCTAAAATGTCATATTCAGATCCTCATCCTGTTGTGTTAAATGTTACTTTACTTTTAAGAAAAACGTTAATACTTGCGTAACGGCCCGCTGAATCGTACACACCTGAAAACCTCCCTGGCTCATTTGCATACATTGAGGAAGCACTTGTTGTGAGTTCAGCTCTCCATCGTAGCGGTTGATGCTACGCCGCTAACAGCTGATTCACGGCTTGATGGGAGTCAAATGCAGGAGTCCTCAACCCCCCCACTGAGCATTGTCACATGTACATTGTGACAGCAGAAAAGACAGCTTCATGTTAACAAATAAATGAGTGTGTTGGTTAGGAGTTAAAGCCTGAGCTGAGTAATATCCACTCTGCATAATAAAACTTGTGTTTGCACGTCGCTCCGTGTTTTACATCCTGCGTTTATTTACCTTATTCACAGATCAGTCGGTCTCCGAGAGTCTCTCAGCTCCGGCTCTGTTTTTGTGCCAACTATCGCTGCTAGGATACCAGCTGCCGTGCTTCCTCCATCACACACCACACACACACACACACACACACACACACACACACACACACACACACACGCACACGCACAGAGGCTGACTTTCATTATGCGGAATATACTGTAGTTATTTAGGATGATATCGAGTGATTTTCAGATTCTGTTTCTCAAAAGTCTGAGAGATGAGATCCAGATTATTGGCTGAATTTATCGATAAGAGCGTCTGTAAGTGACAAATGTGAGATAATGACACACACACACACACACACACACAGAGTCCTGCTGCAAGCATGTTTTTGTTGTTCTTTTATTTCTTAAATCTAATTATCTTTATTGAATTTTCAGAAGAATCCGGACATGCATACAGGAAAAACAACAACTCATTATAGTGCAAAGAATACTTCTCCCTGAAACCGACTTCCTGCTATAATACATTTAAAATATCAGTAGAATTCAACTATTAGATAATTAGATCTTATATGTCTTATAGCAACACTTGTCTTTCAGGTAGCAACACTGACATTTACCAGCTAGGAATGTGAAATCAAGAAACCATTATTTAAAATATAATCAGAATCGAGTTTATCGCCAGGTACGTTTACACATACGAGGAATCTGCTTTGGTGTAGTCTGAAGATACCCTTTAAACATGTGTCCCCTCTTCTCCATGTCTCTTCTACATCACCATGTGTCCCCTCTTCTTCATGTCTCTTCTACATCAACATGTGTCCCCTCTTCTCCATGTCTCTTCTACATCACCATGTGTCCCCTCTTCTCATGTCTCTTCTTCATCAACATGTGTCCCCTCTTCTTCATGTCTCTTCTACATCAACATGTGTCCCCTCTTCTCCATGTCTCTTCTACATCACCATGTGTCCCCTCTTCCTCATGTCTCTTCTTCATCAACATGTGTCCCCTCTTCTTCATGTCTCTTCTACATCAACATGTGTCCCCTCTTCTCCATGTCTCTTCTACATCACCATGTGTCCCCTCTTCCTCATGTCTCTTCTTCATCAACATGTGTCCCCTCTTCTTCATGTCTCTTCTACATCAACATGTGTCCCCTCTTCTTCATGTCTCTTCTACATCAGCATGTGTCCCCTCTTCTTCACGTCTCTTCTACATCAACATGTGTCCCCTCTTCTTCATGTCTCTTCTACATCAACATGTGTCCCCTCTTCTTCATGTCTCTTCTACCTCAACATGTGTCCCCTCTTCTTCATGTCTCTTCTACATCAACATGTGTCCCCTCTTCTTCATGTCTCTTCTACATCAACATGTGTCCCCTCTTCTTCATGTCTCCTCTACATCAACATGTGTCCCCTCTTCTTCATGTCTCCTCTACATCAACATGTGTCCCCTCTTCTCCATGTCTCTTCTACATCAACATGTGTCCCCTCTGTGTAAAGAGACTCTGAAAGTTTCAGGAACAAAGATTCTCTCTCTTTTTCTCCTGATCCATTTCTATAAAAACCTGTCTGAAAATGAGCTGATCAGATTTAGGACACTTTATGATGTCATAACGATGTTTTGTCTTGTGTCACCATTAGCCAATCAGCAACCAAGGTACCCCCCCCCCCCTTATCACCTGAATCTCCTCCTAGAGCACCATTGAGTTCTTTGTAACCAAATCTCTCTCAGAGGGGCGTGGGGAGGGGCTCCTTATTTTCATCTAAAGTAACAGACAGAGAATCAGCACTTTGGAAACAGGGCTGAAACAGAGGGGATTATGGGATGCTGCAATGATCTGTTTGGTGTTTCAGCCAATCAGAGACAGGCTCTGGATATATCTGAGACCTGGGATATAATGATGAGAAACAGTATGATAGGGGACCTTTAAATCAATATTCAAGTGACAGCCCCCCATTAGTCTGAAGATACCCTTTAAAGCAACACCAGATGAACGCTTCATGTGTGTCATTTGGAGAATGAATCATCGCAATCATCCGGGGGTTGAATTTATCCCCATATCACTGACATGTGGTCATGCATTTTACAACAGCTTGCCCCATTACTGCCCTGCTCCTGGTTTTTTTCTCTGGATTCTTAATGAAATCCCGGAGCCGTCTCTAATCGCTCCACGGCTCATTTCACTGTCTGATTGCTCGCCTAGCACCGTAATCTTGACCAGTTTGAAATGCAATTATGCTAATGGGATGCGTTCAGGGTCAATCCGGCACTCTGGGTGAAGAGCTGAGCCCTGGAGCTCTGCTGTGATTGGACGTGTTTCATCCAGTCCTGTAACAGATACTAAACAGACCCGCTCTGACCCAGCAGCGAGGTGGGTTTAGAGCCTCTGGAGAGAGAAGAGACAAAAAAAGACCACAAGGGATTCAAAGCAATCAAAAAATCCAAAATGATTGGAAAAAAACCAACATAATGTCTTAAAATAGAGACAACACCAAAAAGAGACGTAAGATGTCAACAAAGAGCCACAAACAACCAAAGCCAAACACAAAATATCCCAAAAGAGATGCAAATATCGACAAAAAGAGCATCAAAATGTGTAATTCTTGACACGACTGACTATGTAGGATTACTTTCCATCAGTTGCAGTATCTAGTGCTTCCTGTCTACATGTTGAAGTGTCTTTGGGCCAATGAACCCATGGATGAGTTACTGAGCAGGCCTACTGGCCCAGGGGTGGAGGAGTTCAAGAAAAACTCTGGGCGGAAAACATTTCTGTTGGGAAGTCACAAAGAGACAGAAAAGGACCACAAAGAGACAGAAAAGGACCACAGAGAGACAGAAAAGGACCACAGAGAGACAGAGAAGGACCACAAAGGAAGCTAAGCGACCAAAAGACTGATGCAAAGAGACAGAAAAGGACCACAAAGAGACAGAGAAGGACCACAAAGAGACAGAAAAGGACCACAAAGAGACAGAAAAGGAGTCACAAAGAGACAGAAAAGGAGTCACAAAGAGACAGAAAAGGACCACAAAGAGACAGAAAAGAACCACAAAGAGACAGAAAAGGACCACAGAGAGACAGAAAAGGACCACAGAGAGACAGAAAAGGACCACAGAGAGACAGAAAAGGACCACAGAGAGACAGAAAAGGAGTCACAAAGAGACAGAAAAGGACCACAGAGAGACAGAAAAGGAGTCACAAAGAGACAGAAAAGGACCACAGAGAGACAGAAAAGGACCACAAAGAGACAGAAAAGGACCACAGAGAGACAGAAAAGGACCACAGAGAGACAGAAAAGGACCACAGAGAGACAGAAAAGGACCACAAAGAGACAGAAAAGGACCACAGAGAGACAGAAAAGGAGTCACAAAGAGACAGAAAAGGAGTCACAAAGAGACAGAAAAGGACCACAGAGAGACAGAAAAGGACCACAGAGAGACAGAAAAGGACCACAAAGAGACAGAAAAGGACCACAAAGGAAGCTAAGCGACCAAAAGAGTGATGCAAGACACAGTGTTCTGTCTCCAAAAAGTGACAGAATACGACTAAAAAGAGACATCAAATGTCCACAAAGAGCCAACAAAAAACCACAAGGAGACAAACAAATTCTATAAACAGACGCAAAGCAGCAAAAAGGAGACAAAACGTTGACGAAACGATAATCAAAAATAAACCCCTTTGAAAATGTGGCTGTTCGGCCAGGTGGCACTTTGTTTATTACAATTCGTTCAATACTTATAATACTTCTCAGTGACTTCAAGAAAACCGACAAAAAATGTTTTTACTGGCTTTTCAATAAATCAATAGTTATAGGCTAACTTTATATCCCACTAACTTCTACACAAAATAACATGTAAAACTGGTATTTTAGGGGATTTTCCATCAAAAATAACAATAATATTTGACAAAAGGTTGACTGTAGGGTGATTGTCCATCAGTTGCAGTATCTGGCTGCCTTTCCAGAGGTAAACAGTTTTTGGGGGGAAATAGTGAATCCTACGTGAGTGCACGGTAACTCTATTCAAGAGGAACGCCCCTCACAAGCAGCTGAGTCTTTCCTCACAGATAACCCATAAATGTATAATCAATGATTTATCTGGAAAAAATGTAAAACAAAACATCAAAATATTTCAAAATGATTGAAAAACAACAACACAATGTCTTAAAATAGAGAGAAAATAACCAAAAAGAGACGGAAAATGTCTACGAAGAGATGCAAAAAGTCCTGGTGGTTCCTTCAGGACGGACCTCTTACTCAGTGAAGTGAGAGGTCCTTACTTCACGGAGTTGAGAGGCTAACCCCTAGATTCCACCGGGAGCGTCTGCGCTGCGTTACGGCTACGCCACGCCACGCTGCGACCTCCTCCTGCGTCATAACCCACCGGGCGCGTTTCAAAACGTTGCGGAAGCGGAGCGTCGTGTGTGCAGGCTCGCAGTCGTTGTTGATTTGGGCATATTTCCTGGACATTTATTTGGGGGATGGGCCTGGGCCGGATGAACGTTCCACTTCCTGCCTGCGCTACGGCTGCGTCGCGCTGCGCCGCGTCAAAAATAGGATTCATCCTATATTTTAGAAATTCCTTGCGCCCAGACGCTCCCGGTGGAATCTAGGGCTAACACTGTGCATGTTTTAGATGAGCCTGAAACAGAGCTGCTGACGACCTTTCCCAATCTGCAGGATTACACCAGGGTTATTTTTTTTAAATTGCATTGCTCTGTCATTACCTTCTTAATGATACACATAATTGCCAGGCACTTAAAACAACTTAACAAACCATCAGCCGCAATTAAGAGAAGATTTCCACTGTTTACTAATTAAAGCCCATTATTCAGACTGACACAGCAGCTTTCAGAAGACTCCTGAATTAACAAAACCTCCACAGCGAGATTACAACAATAAATTATCTAAAGTTTCTTGCTTCACAAAGTTTTTGTTTAGTTCGTAACGATTCAAGTTTTATCCCTTTGTTTCCTCCAGGAGGGACGTGACTGGAGATTATTAGGAGAGTTCCCGAAGCTTGTTTTCCTCGTGTGTTCCTACCTCAGTTAGAGATTTACTTATTTATAGAGAAAAGGAGTAAACACGGTGAATTCAGCTGTGAGTTTGAGCAACAGTTGAGCAAACAGAGGGTTCTTATTGGTCAGGATCGAGTGGGAGCTGCTCCACCTCGACTCAGCGTCACGCTCTAGGAATCATGAAATCAAGAAACCATTAGTCAAAATATAGTTACTAAGAAATTAAATATTAAATCAGTCAACCCCATAAGCCATGAATCTTAGGCCCCGTCCACACGGAGACGATATTAGTTGAATCCGCTAACGTTCTCTATCGTATAGACGATTCGTCCACACGAGGCCGAAACGGAAACGCGGATTCGGAGCCCGAATCCGATACACTTTGATAACGGCTCCCAAACTGGGTAGGTCTGAGGACGATGCGCTTGCGGCTCCGTGTGTACGCCCTATACGATCATTTCCTGAAAATGATGACGCCATAGCCCCGCCTCTCCCTACCTCTCCGGCTCACCCCCGCGTCACCCGCGTCATTGCTGATGTGTTTCGACCACAACAACAATGGCGGATGTGCTCCAGACGCTACTGACCATGATACAGATGTTAGTGCAACATCTACAGCTCCTCTACCACAACCATCAGCAACAAGTGGACATGGAGAACTACATGAACTAGTGCAACCATGGCAACCATGCTCGGGGGGTCTTATTCGCTGCTTTTGGTGTATTTTGTGGCGGAAGTACAGCGCCACTTACAGGCTCGGCATATGTACTACAGCGTCTCCAGCGTTTTCGAGCGTTTTCGTGTGGACGGAAGACTTTTTTGAAAACGACTAAGGTTCTTTTTCGTGTTTGTCTCCGTTTCGTCTCCGTGTGGACGGGGCCTTAATGAGGGCCAACAGGTTTCATCACACTGAGAGAACAAACCCTTTAATGATTTAATTGCTGTGAAAAGGAGTTTTTAAACGAAATGAATCGCCTTGTTGTTCCTGCTGCGTCCGTTCTGAGCGTTAAATCTTCAAGAAGGAGCGCTTTCATTTCTGTGGTAGCGATAAATCTTAAGATAATGGGAACATATATTCCACCACATGTCAATATGACGTTCATCTTCGAGGACAATCCAGACCTTTTTTGTTTGTGCTGCTTCTGTGTTTGTTTATCTCTTATAATTTCTCCTTTCTGTGTAAAATGGCTCCCCTATAAAGAGGCCCTCGCTCTTTGATTCTCACAAGACAGACACTGAAACCTGACTTTTAACGCTGAGGATTTACACAGAAATGTGCATTTTATTTCCCTCCATCAAACTCCATTATGGCTGCTTCAATTTCCTTCAATATATCCATAAATATATGCTGATACCAGCAGCTTCAAGACCAACGGAGATGCAGAGGTGCTCCATTTGGCAATGTCTCAGGGAGAAAAATACTGGAAGCTGCCATGGAAAAAATTCCATTTCAGAATAATATATATGATATGTTTTAGTGGAATAAAAGTACACGATTTACCTCTGAACTGTAGTGGGGTAGAAGTACAAAGTAGCATTAAATGGAAAGTACAAGTACCTCAACATTTTACTTAAGTACAGTGCTTGAACAAATCTACTTAGTAACTTTGTGTAGATGTTTATGGTTTTATGGTTTATGGTAGAAGTAGCAGTGAGGTTCATATGCATTAAAATGTCTGGACTGTACTTCTGCAGGTTCTTCAGGTTGGGGTCAGAGGTCATGGTAGAGATAAACAGGAAGTTGAAAGGTTCCCACATGATGAAACCTTGTGTTTAAATGAAAGCTCTGCGTAAATATTCCAGCTCTTTCTAAGCTGAGAGAAAATAGAGAGAAAACAACCGACGAGCTCGACTGGAATCATTTCAAAGTTGCGTTGAAAAATAAAATATTTAAAACGGAGACACGCAGCTCTGCATGATCACCTGAAGCCCCGCCCACTGTTTAGCGAGCTGCATGAGAAACTGACGCAATAGTATGTAGCTGCAGCGTCGGAGACCGCACTCCTGGGACCGCAGTCCTGGGACCGCAGTCCTGGGACCGCAGTCCTGGGACCGCAGTCCTAGGACCCTAGTTGTTTTGCAACATCGCCACCTAGGGAATTCGATGCCCGCAAAAGTACAACCAGCGAGTATTGAGTCTCTTACACAGTGAGTCTCTTTAGACATTGTAATGCTTGTTATTAACGATCTAAAAATGCATGAAAATATGTTTTTCTTACAGAAATTCAATTATTATTATTAACAACAATTTGTCTGTCTTATCAAATTTGACATACAACGTAAATATATATATATATATATATTGTAGTAAGAATTATATCATCTATTTATAATTGTAAATGTATATTGTATGTAGACATACATTTAGATGTATATTTTGTTAAAACAAAACTGTTAATTTAGGTTTAAATTCAGTTTGATACTGCTTACGTTTCTACAGTATCATAATTCTCTTGTTTCATTTCATTATTATTATAATTTTTTTTAAATTATATTACACGTTCGAAATAAATCAAATGAAATGTGTCTTTGAAGAGGTGCTTGATTACTCAGAAACACCTGTTAGTGTGTTTATCACCTGGCTGCCAAAGATAAACACGCAGTTTGACCGAGAGGCATTTCAGAGCAGAATCCATTTTTATTTATTTGGAAGATGGGCATAAGTTCCTTAACACGGACACGGAATGACCTCTGGAGTCCAGCATGTCTTTGAGTTCCTCTGACCCTTCCTCTGACAGTGGAGAGGACACTGAGGATTCTTCACTGGGGTGAGGCGGGGTCTGTTGTTCCCTCAGCCACCAGGAAACAGCTCCAGCTGCAGGACCCCGGGAAGAAGCCCTCTTCGGAGTAAAAACCCTCCAAGATTCCTCGCCGTCCACTTCGCCGGTAGCCTGTGCCAGCTATCATAAGCTAACAGATGATTGTTTGTGTTGCCTTAAGACTATCATAGTTAACGTTAGCTACTAGTAGTATCACACTTCATTTCAAGACACCGGAATTGTTATTAATGTTAAACAAATAAAACTTTAGAAGCACTTCACATTACTCACACTCTGTGCATTGTCGTTCATATTCATGTCTCCTACTCGCTAGGTGGCATTGTCACGAAAAACTAGGGTCCTAGGAGTGTGGTGCCAGGACTGCGGTCCCAGGAGTGCGGTGCCAGGACTGCGGTCCCAGGAGTGCGGTGCCAGGACTGCAGTCCCAGCAGTGCGGTGCCAGGACTGCGGTCCCAGGACTGCGGTCCAAGGATTGCGGTCCCAGGAGTGCGGTCCCAGGAGTGCGGTGCCAGGACTGTGGTGCTAGGACTGCGGTCCCAGGACTGCGGTCCCAGGACTGCGGTCCCAGGACTGCGGTCCCAGGACTGCGGTCCCAGGAGTGCGGTAATGAAACTGCAGTCTCCGACGCTGCAGCTTCATGCTACTCAACTGACGGGCTGTCAGGAGAGAGAGGGAGGATCCGTTTCTCCCGTGTTATTATCCAAAGATAATGTAAACTTTTGAATAATCTACTTTATCTACTATGAGTAGTTTGTTTGAATGTAATAATTAGGTTGTTGTTGTTTGTGGAATCATTTATTGGAAAATGAATCTGAACTTTTTGATCTGTTACGATTATAAACTGAAGCAATATAAAAATGACTCCCATTAACTGAGTTTTAAACATCAGCATATCCGGTCATAGTCCGGTAATTACCTGCTAACGGAAACTCTGCTGCACAATTCTGATTATTATTATTGAAACATGACCGGTAAGTTTCAAATTTGTCCGGTAAAACAAATTATTTCCGGACATTTGACCGGCAAGAAAGAATCCTAGCGGAAACCCTGATACAGACATGAATATTCAAAACGTGTTGCATGGTTTTCATGATGACGTAGAAATGGAAAAACAAATGTGTTTTTTTGGCCACAGCTGACCTTAAATTGACAGAACCTTTTTCTACATATTGGAATGACCCTTCAGTATAATCAGAGCCTCCTTTTTTTATACACAAATAAAATACTTTAAATGTTAAAACGTACTAATAAGAATAAAGTATTGAACCAAGCCGTGAAATAGGTAGACTGTAATGTTCCTCATAGTATTGAGTGGAAATTCATTATATTTCCTATTTGCTTTGTTTACAGTACCATCACCGGCTGATGAAACATTTAGAAGAGGTGGAAATAAAGAAGCATTGTGCTTTTAGTCATGCTTTAATTGATTGGATTGCTGGTCAGCTTCACATGTTCAAGACATACTGGTGTTAAACTGGAATATTGCTTAGCAGGGTGAATCAGTTTATTGATTAAATATGAAAGTGAATCAGAAGTGTTGAAAAATCTTCAAAACACTGATTTCATGGAGGCCTGACATCCTGGTAGAAGGGACATCCTGACTGAAGATGTGACGTCATCATTCCATGGGGGGTGGGTTGGCGGAACAAACAAAAGGTTGACTTTGCAGACAATCTATGTCGTTGACCTTTTTGGTACCTGTAGGTGGAAGATCATCAAAAACAACACAGATTAGTTATCTGATGAATACATGAAAAGACACTAGTAATAAAGTATTTGTATGTCATGTTTTTTAGTAACAACTTAAAAAGGAATAATTCAAATGTTTTAAAATTCTCTTTAAAAGATTGTAAGCATAAATAAAGAAGACAACATATGATTGTTTATTTTGTACCTCCAAAGTTAATCTCCATACAGTGTTCCTTTCCTCCATAGTTGTTTGGCTCCCCCTTGCCCCAGCTTTTGAAGTTGAACTTGAAGCCATCGCTCCACAGCCACACTCCCTCCTGACAGAAAAAACATTAAAAGTCCTTTTCTGACTGATGTCTTCCTCTCAGGGTTCATAAACAAAAGGAAAAGATAGCCTGTATGTAGCCTGAGATAGTTTTTTTCCATCTGGTCAGTGCCAGTGCACGGTAAGAAAACAATGTTAAGAGAGACTTTAATCAAACGACTAGTTACAATAAAATGGTAATGGGTATGCCCCACATACCCCCTCTTTCTTATCCGCAGTCTGCCTGTGGCTTGTACTACGAACCAGGATTTGGGGTTAACTCTGGGTTTTCGGTCCTACAACACTGGTTCTCTTCTTACCGGGGTAGATCTCCATGGTAACTTGTGCTGAACACCTCCGGAGCAGGTTATGTTCAAGATAAGAGATCAACTCAGTGAAAGCACCGCCTGCTGACCAATCAGAGCTCAGTGTGGGGAGTTCAAGGCTATAAGTCATATTACAGGATAAAGGAAATGCAGTTTGGACTGCCGGATGCAGGGAAGAAGGCCAGCAATAAATCACCAACACATGTAAATTAATAGAATATCACCGCCAATCTATACATAAAAGCGCTGATTACATTTCGTTAAGAACATTTCGTTAAGAACATTTTTATTTAAATATCTTATAATGCCCGACAACATAAGTAACCGTAGCAAGTAATTCAGAGGAATGTGTACAGTCCACAACACTGTAAGGGCACGACCCAGATGTGTTGCGACTATTATTCATATCTGGTCAATATCATATATTCAATTGTCTGTGTCAGCTTCTTGAGCCGTCTGTTGCCGTGCAACACACCAGAGACGCTCACTGACAGTGCAGCATACTGTCTGCAGAAGTGTTATTTTGATACAGGTAACATACTTCTATGTTTGCAGCGAGAGATTTTAAGATACGAAAAAGTTTTACAAAAGCACACTCATCCAGGGTGCTGGACAGAAGAACACGAGAAACACGGAACAAATCAACTCTGCACATCTCAATTATTCCTAGATGAGCGTTAATAATAAACCACCACTGTCTTTAAGATATGAAAATAAGCCTGCTTACCTGCTTATACATTATGTTATTATATTTGTTTTTGAGGATGAATAATATGTTCTATTGTATTGACAAAACTGCAAGTAAACAACACATTAGGTTGACGAAACCTAAACGTTTTAATTTAAGCATTCACACAGCATTTTTCTTGTTGCTGTTCTGCCAGCACATTGCACCTGTTTCTTTATCCTCGATGTTGGGTTAAACTCATGCATGTATAAAGTTGAACCTTTTCATAGTTGTCTAACATAATAGTTTAATGTTCATTGAAGTATGACGCTCCGCTGTCAGTACACTTGTCCCTGTGATTGGTAAAATGTTGCTGCCCCTTTCATGTGAACGAGCTCATAGCATGAGAAACCCTGGGTTGACTCGCTCAGCGAGATTATATCGTCAGGGTTAGTTAAGCCAGATAACTGAAAGATATTGAGGGTTTGTTGAACTGGCTTTGCAGTACAGGCCTCTGGTGTTGTGAGATTTAAAGGTAGTTTAATGTTGTTAATATGAGTTTTTTGTTGTAAAATAATTGCTTATAATGGAGCTTACAGGCAAGTGAACATTCTCAGTGTGTTTGTCAAATGTTCACAAAGCCATTTAATCCATTGTTTATTTAGTTGTATTAAGAAGTAGAGATTGAAGTAAATTAACTTTTTGTATGTCTTTGCAGTCCTACGGAGTCCCTAAACAGATTATCATGCGCACGAGTTAGCACCAGTGTGCAGAGGAGGTTGAGCACATAGGAGACCACCAGTTCATTGTCATATTTCATACTCTGACTTCCTTTTAAGGACATTTTGCCCAAGGGTGTAGAGCTACTGTATGTGTTTAAGCACCGAAGTGCACCTTTGACGCGTGCGTTGACAATTAAGCATTGAATCTGAATGTAAAACATTGCCCAATATCAGAAATTAGGCTTGTCTCAGGGGACTTTACAGTGTTTACAGCATTTACAGGAATTCACACTCTCCACCATAGTCACGCTGCCTCTTGATGCAGCTGCAACTTCTAAAAAGTAATACATAAATCACTCACCATGACAGCATCATGGCCTCCAACCCAAAACTCTAGATCTTTGCCTGCTGCTGTTCTAACCAACTGTCTGATGAAGTCGTATTCGGTGGTCGATTTGATAGAAGCCAGATTCCCCATGGGCGAGGCAATCTGTCTATGGTGGGGAAACAAAGTCAAAGTACGGACAGACAAACAATGTTGTTTCAGAATCTGTTTTAGAGAATATGCCAAACATTAAGTGTTCCAGTTACTGCACTATAGAGTGGTGCAGTGACGAGTCCTAAAACCCGGAAGTGAGTCAGCATTTTACCACTTCCTGTTCCCTCGTCTCAGAGCCAATGGGATTTCTCCGTATGATTTTGGAAACTAGCTGAAATAAGGTCTGTGGTTGAGACACATTGAAGAGACGGATCACGTTTTGTTCTAGGACATTAAATCCATCAGCAGGGACCCCACTGGTGATCTCTGAAGAGCTGACGTGTCTGAAAAACGATGGTTGTTACCAAGTGGCTGAATAGGACTACAGAAGTTGTGGAGGACGTTGTACGTCATTACGCCGAACACGTGAACACTCCTCTAAGTGTGTTGCCCTGTTCTGCTTGAAAGCAAGTACCTGCCTCCTGCAAACTGTTCAAACAAACGCTTCAACTTGTTCCATTTAGAATCTGTGTGTTTGAATATGGATCTTAAGTTGGCGTGACGTTGAAGTCGTGCTGCTGGACTCGGCTGTAGTTCCTTTATAGCATAACGTTAGCATTTTGCTTCTGGACATTAGATTTATGATTCGAACATTATAAAAGTAGGGTAGACGTGTGGATATTATCCGGCTGAACAAAACGTGCATTTATCAAACAGGTTCGTTTTCCACAGACATTATTTCCAACTATTTTCCACAATCCTATGGAGAAAACCCGTTGCTTTTTTGTCGAGGGAACCCATGCGCAGCTTACTTCCGGGTGAATACGTCATCCCTGCACCTCTCTATTGTTGTCATTTCAGTACCTCAGCACTAGCCCAGTTCATTGGCTGATTCTTGAAGATGAAACAGCGAGAGCCAAGCTGAGTCCAACCAGGGGGGCACGTCTCACTGCAATCTACAATTGTCATATAAGAAAGACTTAATAAGAAATACTTAATTAATTGAGAGAGCAACAGAAGCAATGCATTCAGTACACAGATGCTGTCCAATAGGATGCCATCTTAATTTGGCTGCAGTCAGAAAGTGTGGGATGCTGTATTTTGACTCCATAATCAAAAGAACCACCAACCATTTCCCTCAGCTTTTGCCTGTGGATGTAAAGAACGCATTATTAGGAATCAGCAGGTTAGGATTCATAGTTTAGATAACGCGAGAAGCTTTGCTTTGGAAATAGTTTGACTAATTATTTATTCACTTTTATTCCCTAAAGTAACTCTGTCTAAACTTTCATTTCTCTCTGATATTGATCTACAGTGGGCTGTACACATTCTTAACAAACTTGAGTCTCCATCCCCATTATTCATGTTGCAGTGTTTATATTTCTATTAGACATTTCTAGAGAAATTCTTAATAAAATGTCATTTTATTTTTAATGAATGACTCCACTATTCTGCTTAGCTACACATCACATATTACTTACATCTGCCTCCATCCACAGTCCACTGGTCAAACAGAGGAGCACGTGCAGGAGACAACAGATGCCATCTATGTAAAGATATGAAATGTTCAATTTAAAATGTTTCAATTACTAAGTACCTGGAGTAAAGTTTACCCTGCAGTGGACACAACTTCATACATTTTCATTCAATTTGTATCCATGACATATTGTATACAAGATGTATAGTCTAATGTTTACAGTTCTTCTTTTTAAAACAAACTAAAGAACTAAAGCCTTACCTTGCTGTGATGATCAGATGAAGTAGTACTTGCAGCTGCAGCAGGTGAGTCGTGGTAGTCTTGGAAGGGTTAGGGTTCTTTATATACCTCATCTAGACGGTATACACGTACACTTGAATGTCATTTATAATTCCAAATGACATATTGACACACCCTAAATATTAGACTGTTTCAATAGAAATGTTAAAAAAAATAACTGGCGCTCGCTGTGGAAACAGTTACATTTGTGGACCAGGTTATGTGTTTTGGTGTAGCTACTATCGATTAAACTGTTCAAGGCACGGCACGTTTATTTATATAGCTTATTTCAACACGGCAATTTGTGTGCTTCACAAAAATGAAAAACAGTGAGGGCATTAAGATTATTGCGGCAGAAACACATTACAAAATGACATTTAAATATAGTAAAAACAATCATAAAAAAAGAAAAGAAGCTAAAATAGACAACGACCGGTGGAAAAATCCAAAAGCAGTGTAAGATATGAATAGTTGATTTAATCAAAGAATAACATATTTAATTCAAGAAGTGAGAGTTAAAGCGGACCTGCAGTTTTTCTGTGAGTTTGTTCCAGATGTATGGAGCATAATAACTGAACGCTGCTTCTCCATGTTTAGTTCTGACTCTGGGGACAGAAAGCAGAGCCGTCCCAGAAGACCTGAGAGTTCTGGATGGTTCATAATGTAGCAGGGGATCACACATTTATTTTGGCCTTAAACCATTCAGTGCTTTAAAAACCAGCAGTAGTATTTTGAAATGAATGTATTTGACAGACAGTGTAAAGACCTCAGAACTGGAGTCATGTGATCCACTTTCTTGGTGTTAGTGAGGACACGGGCAGCGTCTGCAGTTTCTAATCCATTTTTTAGTAAAACCTTCAAGAGTATCAAAATCCTGCTGAGAAAATGCTTTAATCTAAGATATATTCTTAAGGAGATAGTAGGCTGACTTTGTAATTGTCCTAATGTGACTGTTGAAATTCAGGTCCGAGTCCATGACTAGATTTCTGGCCTTTTCTGTTGTTTTTAACTTGCAGAGTTAAGCTGAGTGCTTACTTTTACACACATCTCTTTGGCTCTAAGAACAATCATCTTAGTTTTATCTGTGTTTAATTAAAGAAAGATCTGAGAAATCCAGTCATTGATTTGTTCAATGTACTTACTCAGTGCTTGAATTAGACCATAGCCCCCTGGTGAAATGGTTTTATAGATTTGTGTGTAACCTGCATGCAGAAACTAATGTTGTAGTTTTCCATTATCTCAGCCAGTTGAAGCATGGAGATGTTAAAAAGAAGAGGTCCCAGGTTGCAGCCTTGAGGAACTTCGCATTTCATATCTGTCCAGTCAGAAGTGTAGTTATCTATGGACACAAAGTGTTTCCTGTCCTTAAAGTAAGATTCGGAATGACTTAGAACTGTGGCTGAAAGTCAGACCCAGTTTTCCAGTCGGTCTAGTAATATGTTGTGGTCAACAGTGTCAAATGCAGCTAAGATCTAATAATGGATGTCATTAAAGACCTTCAAAAGAGCAGTTTCAGTGCTGTGGTTGAAAACACACCAGGAACACAGACAAACTGTTATTTAGTTCCAAAAGGTTATTTAGCTGTTGAAAGATGACTGCATCAATGATTTTACAAAGCAAGCAACCCAATAAACAAGCAGCATCAGCACAGTACAATACAATAACATTGTTGCCAGACAGTATGCAATCTAGAGTTATGAGAAATATTCCTGAGTATTATGGACACAAAATAAATACAAAGCGTATCAAGTTCGCAAATAATCAAGGTTAACATAATTAGGGTTCTCAATAGCAATTGAGCAGGGTATTTTCAAAATCATATTCATTTCAACATATATTTGGACCATTGGGACGATCTTCCAGTATACAAGTCTTTTCTTATGCTGCGTTCATTTTCACCGTGGATTGCAGTTGTTTTTATCGCATCATCCAAACAGACACGCCGTTGACACGCCGTTGATGTTATTTGCGCATCCAAGCTAAATTGTTTGTTTCTTTCTGCACTTTATTATGGAAGATATGACAACCATTGCTGCTTTGTACATTCTGTGGAAGTCCTACAAACACCGTCGTGTCTGTGGTCATATCTCCGGGAACCCACAAACAGCGAACTCAATTATTTCTTCCATCTTCACAACTAAACAACGGCAGGAAAACAGTGACAACAGAGGGCTGATTGGCTTTTGCGAGAACGTGTCACGCACATTCTACGCTGAAGTTGAACAAATGTAACTTCAATCGCGCTGCATCATTTTCGCCATCTGAGTGAATTTGCGTCTATCTGCGTCTTTACGTTGATTTTACATGTGATTGTGACGCGCCCAAAAATCGCATCGTGTCCGAAGTGAACGCACCATTGGTCTTAACAAGAATGTCAGTCTCTCCATCTCATGGATTTCTACACTATAGGAGGAACCGCTTGTGACTACTTACGAGTGATTGCTTTTTTGAACTGCAACAGTGAATATTTCAGAAGGTATCTATCACTCCCTGTTATTCCCTCTGGAAGGTCACCCAACTAAGGGACAACACATGACAAAGGGATCTGTAACCCCCAAATATGTTGCATGGTTCTCCAACTAGAGATGGAAGGTTTGATATGGGCCTATAATTGCTCATTAGTCCGGACCATAGGTTGTTCTTTTTTAAGAGTGGTTCAATGACTGCATTGTTCAGGGCCTGTCGAAATACACCTGAGTGAAGAGACATGTTTACTACCTGTGGTAGATCAGAATATAAGTTGATATTTGGAATTCATACTTTCTGGGGCTTTTTATTTTTAAATATAAGCATTATCATGAACTCCCTATTTGGTTACAGTGACTTTTTTAGGCTTTTATTTTGAAAAATATACCTGCTTCTTTTGTGTTTGTGAAGAAATCATGGCAATGTTAGTTAACCATTTTATTAACCATTGGTTGACGAAAAGAGAGAGAGAGTCCAGCTCAACTCCATGGAGATGGAAGGTGTACCATTCGCCTCGAGGGTGCATGCCTCTTCTGCAGGCAGTGGAACAAGCATGTGAGGATGTGTATGTGGGGGCTGTTCAGGGCTGGATACGACACTCAAGAAGGGAAGATGTCATGTCTGATGTCGATGAGGTGCTGCGGTCAAACCGAAAGTCAGTTTATTGGAGAAAAGAATATCTGTAAATGTTTTCCTCTGAGTTTTCTTTTCCATTTACAGTATTTGATAGAGGGCACGTATGGTTCACACAACTGTAGCTGTATGTGTTTTACTCACATTGAGCTGATTAGTAGTGGAGACAAATAAAAAGGTTTCTTAATAAAATGGTGTTTCTGCACAGTCTTCTGTAGAAAACCTGTCTTTGAAGAATCCTCTACATACTGTACAGATCAATGCCCACCAAAGATGAACGTGCTATTGATTGAGCGAAAGAGTGTGTAGTTGGGTAGAAAATATCTGATAATATGAATGAAGTGTGTACAATTAAGTGCAAAAGTTAGATTTTGATAAATGCTTGTGTATTTTTGATTTCAGTGCTTTATTTTTCAGGATATATGAGGTGTTTTGCACCTGTAGTGTGGTTATGTGAATTGTATTAAGTGTTTTGAGGAAATCATCCCTGTTTTAATTGTATTTATTTATTTTACCAGGATAGGCTCTTATTGAGATTAAAAATCTATCTGTCAAGGGAGTCCTGGCCCAAGATAGGTATCAGCACAGTTACAGGCAATTTAAACCACACAATCACAACTCAATCATACAACAAGATCAGCCAATGCACTTACAGACATGGCGGCCTGTTTCAAAGTCATTGAGAGTCGCTTTGAGTCGGTTTAAATAAACCAGCTCTCTGAGATTCAGCTCATGTTGCAGCTGGTTCCAAGCCACAGGAGCAGCGTAACTAAACGCCCTCTTCCCCAATTCAGTGCGGACTTTTGGTACAGATTGAAGAAACAAGTCCTCGGAGCGAAGCCGATAATGGCGCGTTTCCACTACAGCGCGGAGCCCGGTTTAAGAGGGCTGTGACGTCAGCGGCCCGACTTTGGTTGCGTTTCCACTTGGCCTAGTACCGGCCGGCTGGTCCTAATTCACAGTTTTTCTGGCCTCATAAAATCGTGGTTCTAGGGCCAGGAACAACCAGGCTGAGTTGTGACGTCAACACTCTCGACTGCTGATTGGTCAGAGAGAATCGTCACAATCGGCGCGCGAGATAATCCCTGGCGTCGCATATATATATAGCGAAGCTTGCAGCATTTTTATAAACAGCATTTTTGTCAACAGAGGAGCTAAAATGGCAAAGAAAAGCACGCCGTGGTTGGTCGAGGAAGTGACAACGTTCCTACATTACATTGCAGATGATAAGATCCAGCGGGAGCTCGACGGGACAACTCGCAATATTAAAGTATTTCAGGAGGTCTCTACACAGATGTCCACAAGCGGCTACTCGAGGACTGTCGTGCAGTGTAGGGAAAAACTCAAAAAGATGAAGAGTGAATATCGCTTGGTCAAAGATAATAACAACACGAGTGGTGCCAGTAGGAAAAACTGGAAGTGGTTTGAGCTAATGGACACCATTTACGGCCATAGACCGGCTAGCGTTGGGAGGGATGGAGGCCTGGACTCTGCAACGGCGTTACTGGAGTCTCTGCATGGTAAGTTTTTTCTAACGCTCTGTTATTTGCTTGAAAGCGTTGTGTCCCTATCTGTTCTAAAGCTCACTTCTAACAAATAAGTCTATTTTATCCTTACATTTATGTTCGCATTGAAGATGGCGTCACGGCAGTTTTAAGCAGCGTGACTCCGCCCACCAAAAAGCCGATCGCTCCGCCTACACTGCGTTACTATAGTTACTGCCCCAGTTCCTAAACTGTAATGGAAACGCGCGCCATCAAGTGAGCTGGTCCTAACAAGGCCTAACGAGGCCGAGCGAGGCCGGGCTCCGCGCTGTAGTGGAAACGCGCCATAAGATCCAGTGAATTTTCGGTTTTCGTAGATCCTTAGATAAGGAGGAACAGCACCAAGAATAGCCTTATATAGAAGGTTGTGCCAGTGTTTCAGTCTACACGTGATCAGGGAAGACCATCAATCATGAGCATATAGGTTGCAGTTGTGCATCCAGGTTTTGAGGTTTGTAGACGGTATCCAATGAATGCACTGAAACGATGCATTCATATAATCCAGGCTGCTTGCACCAAGGCTGTGTGTGTCTGAGCTGCAAGTTATGTGAGTGTGTATACATGCTATGATGTGTTAGATTGTGCTACGTGCTACATGCTATGTGTTAGCTGTGTGTCATTTATTGTATACTTTGTCAGCATTGATAGTAAATACATATGCAAATATTACTTATTTATTGTTTACTATTTTTCCTGTTTTTCAACCCAGTTCTCACACGTTAGGTTAGTCATGCATGGAAATAAACCCTGTATTTTAATCCAGATCTCGGCCACGTGTCTATTCCTGGAGGGAGTAACAAAGTCATCACTGTGATCCAAATGATAACAGTAAGGGTGTGCCAAAGCCACAGTCAATGCAGATCATTAGAACATCCTTCCACGCCCAAGTTGACTTAAGGCGAGACACTACAGGTGAATAGGGTATTTTTTTAACTTAAAGATATCAGCTAGAAATTTCTCCAGTTAATTACTTACAATAAGGCAATTGTTTTTTGTATTACAAGTTTTCAGAAATAGCATGTTTAAATATGCAAATTAGCCATAATCTCATTAAATATGCGCATATTTTAACACATTTCAGGAACCGAATTTTTAAAATTGGATAAAGCCAGGTTAAAAATTCTTGTTTCATTTTGTAGTCATATTAGAATTGAAGGCTTTTACAGAAGGGATTTTGGATACCTCTTTTTATCACTAAATAAATCAGAAAATACTGTCAACAGCCCTAAAATATCAATTTTCGCCATGTTTTTAGGTGTAAAATGTTATATAATTCAGGCTATGAATGATATATGAACAAACCCTTCTGTAAAAGCCTTCATAATATTGATAGGAATATAACTGGAAAGTTTGGTGTATGTAAGTGCTACTGAAGTGGAAATTTCGGACTCAGAGTAGGAGAAAAAACTCATTTTGAGAAAACGACCTTTAAAGATTGCAGTGTGGCGCTAGCTAAACCCTCCTTCTTTGGATGACAGCTTGCGCCTCAACGCACTCCGTGAAGGTATTTCATGTTCGGGGTCATTTGTTTTATGTCTAACATTGCTTCGTGCAAGTGACAATTGTTGTCGTCTTCCCTGTGAACGTTTTTTTCGCCGTTCTTTTGCCATTTTGAGATTTAAATTTCTAGCAGAAAGCTAACCAGGAAGTGTTTGAGCACACCACGTGACGCATCTGAACGAATCACGTTGTCAGAAATTGACACCAGCCAATGAGATTTCGTTTCTTGGTGTAAGACCCCTTTGTACTTTCACGATTGGTTGCTGATACAAAGGAAATGACCATATTTGGATCCGATGAGATTGTGCAGGAGAAACGGAGCTTTCCAACGATACCTCTGATGACATGGTGCAAACAGCGGTCGCGGTACTTTATGTTACGTTAGAATGCTAACTTTTGGTGAATTTAGGAGAAATCTACAGACGCAAATAGACAAACTATAGTAAGATAAACACTTAAATGTGTATTTTGTACGTTTTCCTTCCAAAAGCCTGAAAGAAAACATGTTATGGAATCAAAATAGCACAAAATCTCAAAATTGACCAGTGCATGAAAAACGATGTTTTTGCCTGCCGTGTCTCGCCTTAAGGTAATATACCTGCTGTTATAATGACACTGAAATGTCATCCTTGTGATGTGTCAGAAGTTAGATACAGAAACAGTAAAGCTAACACTTTAAAGCTACTAGAACGACCACACCCATATTTTTATGTTCCGCAACATTACCTAGGCTTACGTAGAAATGCTGTTTATTTTTACTCCATACTTTTAATGTGGTTTTTTTAAACTGCTTTGCAGTTTGCCCAAACCGAAAGCTACGTTACGCTCTGAAAACTGAAAACTATGCTTATTGCCAAAAAATATTACAACGGATTATCAGTAATAATTTCAAAGTGACACAGAGACATTGGATTAACCTTCAGCAGCGTTTTATGCGTTTAATGCCATTGAACACAACTTTTGATCAGAAAACAGCAAAGGTAAGACGTATTTGCCGTTTTGGCCCAGTAAAGTGAAGTTGTGTGTTGTCTTTGCCAGCCTTCGCTGCCGCGAAGTGCTAATTCAGAGGCTCTGCGTTAGACTTGTGTTTCGTTTCGGTAAGAATTGTTCATATCGTCAGTTAGCTGAGTTTCTTCCCGTTAAGTGGGTATGACACATTAATAGGTTGTTAAATGTTAAGAAGCCCTGACACACAGTTTCGTGAAAAAAAAAAGTGGGAGCCCCATAGCCCCCACTGGCGGGGGCTACGGGGCTCAACAGGTTAATGTGTTTTTTTTATACTGCTTTGCAGTTGGTGTATCTGTGTCATTGTCAGGGATTAAATGAGGCCAAGGCTTTCCGGGGAACAGAGGCTAACTGACCTTGCTAGTCTTCAGTGGTTTTGGGAATCTCGAGGCGACTTTAAAGGCTATAGGCATGGTGGACAACAGATATAGCCATCAGCACAAACAAAAACGTACACATTTACCTCATGGACATTCTATCCTGGACGAGTCCCCATTTTTTACGTCACACCTTTAGGCGGCCCTATGGGGCTAACAAAATTCCCCCACTGACTCAAATAAACCACATTAATTCACATTTAAAACAATCAAATCCATTGTGAACTAAACTAACACCGGCACGGAACTAGAACGGTACTCATTTCAGTGGAAAACTGGTATCTGTGTCATCGTCAGGGATTCAATTAGGCCGTGGTTTTCGGGGCACAGAGGCCTTCTGTTCGCTTATATTGTCGTGTTCTTTTATTCCATGAAAGACGAACAACTTCTAAGTTCAACTATTTATTAAAAGAGAACAACTTATATATTTCACTTGGCCAAGGACTCCGGCGGGTCATAGAAATCACAGGCAGCAGAGCTGTAATCTGTAACTCTGTTTCCGGAAAAAAGCATTGAATCTCGTGCGTGCATACATTCTATTATTCAGGGTGCTGCCCGTACATTTATGATTGGTTGAGACTAGATGGGGAGGACCGTGGTTTAGACTTTGGCCTCCCTTGTTGGTGCACAGACTTAGACAAAGTCTCTTGGCAATACGAACTCCAATCAGCATTCGGCCAGCCGGTGAAGGTTCCCTCCCTACTCTAGTCGCTATCCTACGTCATTTGTTTTGCAGAAGCTGCTCTGCAATAGAATCCTCCATTATACTAGTTTCCAGTTATGCGTAAGTGAGGAGCACACACACACACACACACACACACACACCACCACACACGCACACACACACACACACACACACACACACACACACTGTTCAAGGCCAGGGCGATCTCCTGTTTTCAATAACTCTTTGTCTCTACAGTGTCTGTGTAGCACCTGTGACTACCCGATCTGCGTCCCTGCCCGATTTGCATTGCGCATGTGCGAGATGGTCCGCCATATTGGACAACTACATACGCAACCCAAATTTAGAATTTGAAAATACACAGCCGGAACAAATCTGCCACTTCCTCACAGAGCCCCTCCTCCAACACACACGAACGCGCACATGACCAATGAGGGCACGAGATCAGTTTGTGCACAGATGGAAGGCTGACAGGCAGGTAGGCCATCCAGTTATTTTAGCCGGGCCGGCTCAGATGATTGGTCGTGCTTGTCACAGTACCACGGCTTCCACAGATGACATTTTTTAATGGATTTTTTTTTTGTCAAAGCACTGAAGATATTCATTGCTATCGGGATGTTCAGAGCATTCCATGGAATATAACAAAAAGTGTATCTCGAGCCGGTTTCTCAAACTTACCTACCCCACCTTTAATGTAATTAGATATAAATGATTAATGCCATACATTTTTGCATACATTCACAGTAAACATTTCTTCAGTATGATAGCTGTCTAACAGAAGTTAAATCAATTTCTCACTTATTCTGACAATGTACTTAACCCAATAGAAGGAGTTGTTAAGAAACCTTTTTATTTGTCTCCACTACTAATCAGCTCAATGTGAGTAAAACACATACAGCTACAGTTGTATGAACCATACGTGCCCTCTATCAAATACTGTAAATGGAAAAGAAAACTCAGAGGAAAACATTTACAGATATTCTTTTCTCCAATAAACTGACTTTCGGTTTGACCGCAGCACCTCATCGACATCAGACATGACATCTTCCCTTCTTGAGTGTCGTATCCAGCCCTGAACAGCCCCCACATACACATCCTCACATGCCTGTTCCACTGCCTGCAGAAGAGGCATGCACCCTCGAGGCGAATGGTACACCTTCCATCTCCATGGAGTTGAGCTGGACTCTCTCTCTTCTCGTCAACCAATGGTTAATAAAATGGTTAACTAACATTGCCATGATTTCTTCACAAACACAAAAGAAGCAGGTATGTTTTTCAAAATAAAAGCCTAAAAAAGTCACTGTAACCAAATAGGGAGTTCATGATAATGCTTATATTTAAAAATGAAAAGCCCCAGAAAGTATGAATTCCAAATATCACTTATATTCTGATCTACCACAGGTAGTAAACATGTCTCTTCACTCAGGTGTATTTCGACAGGCCCTGAACAATGCAGTCATTGAACCACTCTTAAAAAAGAACAACCTATGGTCCGGACTAATGACCAATTATAGGCCCATATCAAACCTTCCATCTCTAGTTGGAGAACCATGCAACATATTTGGGGGTTACAGATCCCTTTCTCATGTGTTGTCCCTTAGTTGGGTGACCTTCCAGAGGGAATAACAGGGAGTGATAGATACCTTCTGAAATATTCACTGTTGCAGTTCAAAAAAGCAATCACTCGTAAGTAGTCACAAGCGGATCCTCCTATAGTGTAGAAATCCATGAGATGGAGAGACTGACATTCTTGTTAAGACCAATGGTGCGTTCACTTCGGACACGATGCGATTTTTGGGCGCGTCACAATCACATGTAAAATCAACGTAAAGACGCAGATAGACGCAAATTCACTCAGATGGCGAAAATGATGCAGCGCGATTGAAGTTACATTTGTTCAACTTCAGCGTAGAATGTGCGTGACACGTTCTCGCAAAAGCCAATCAGCCCTCTGTTGTCACTGATGTCCTGCCGTTGTTTAGTTGTGAAGATGGAAGAAATAATTGAGTTTGCTGTTTGTGGGTTCCCGGAGATATGAACACAGACACGACGGTGTTTGTAGGACTTCCACAGAATGTACAAAGCAGCAATGGTTGTCATATCTTCCATAATAAAGTGCAGAAAGAAACAAACAATTTATCTTGGATGCGCAAATAACATCAACGGCGTGTCAACGGCGTGTCAACGGCGCGTCTGTTTGGATGATGCGATAAAAACAACTGCAATCCACGATGAAAATGAACGCAGCATAAGAAAAGACTTGTATACTGGAAGATCGTCCCAATGGTCCAAATATATGTTGAAATGAATATGATTTTGAAAATACCCTGCTCAATTGCTATTGAGAACCCTAATTATGTTAACCTTGATTATTTGCGAACTTGATACGCTTTGTATTTATTTTGTGTCCATAATACTCAGGAATATTTCTCATAACTCTAGATTGCATACTGTCTGGCAACAATGTTATTGTATTGTACTGTGCTGATGCTGCTTGTTTATTGGGTTGCTTGCTTTGTAAAATCATTGATGCAGTCATCTTTCAACAGCTAAATAACCTTTTGGAACTAAATAACAGTTTGTCTGTGTTCCTGGTGTGTTTTCAACCACAGCACTGAAACTGCTCTTTTGAAGGTCTTTAATGACATCCATTATTAGATCTTAGCTGCATTTGACACTGTTGACCACAACATATTACTAGACCGACTGGAAAACTGGGTCTGACTTTCAGCCACAGTTCTAAGTCATTCCGAATCTTACTTTAAGGACAGGAAACACTTTGTGTCCATAGATAACTACACTTCTGACTGGACAGATATGAAATGCGAAGTTCCTCAAGGCTGCAACCTGGGACCTCTTCTTTTTAACATCTCCATGCTTCAACTGGCTGAGATAATGGAAAACTACAACATTAGTTTCTGCATGCAGGTTACACACAAATCTATAAAACCATTTCACCAGGGGGCTATGGTCTAATTCAAGCACTGAGTAAGTAAATTGAACAAATCAATGACTGGATTTCTCAGATCTTTCTTTAATTAAACACAGATAAAACTAAGATGATTGTTCTTAGAGCCAAAGAGATGTGTGTAAAAGTAAGCACTCAGCTTAACTCTGCAAGTTAAAAACAACAGAAAAGGCCAGAAATCTAGTCATGGACTCGGACCTGAATTTCAACAGTCACATTAGGACAATTACAAAGTCAGCCTACTATCTCCTTAAGAATATATCTTAGATTAAAGCATTTTCTCAGCAGGATTTTGATACTCTTGAAGGTTTTACTAAAAAATGGATTAGAAACTGCAGACGCTGCCCGTGTCCTCACTAACACCAAGAAAGTGGATCACATGACTCCAGTTCTGAGGTCTTTACACTGTCTGTCAAATACATTCATTTCAAAATACTACTGCTGGTTTTTAAAGCACTGAATGGTTTAAGGCCAAAATAAATGTGTGATCCCCTGCTACATTATGAACCATCCAGAACTCTCAGGTCTTCTGGGACGGCTCTGCTTTCTGTCCCCAGAGTCAGAACTAAACATGGAGAAGCAGCGTTCAGTTATTATGCTCCATACATCTGGAACAAACTCACAGAAAAACTGCAGGTCCGCTTTAACTCTCACTTCTTGAATTAAATATGTTATTCTTTGATTAAATCAACTATTCATATCTTACACTGCTTTTGGATTTTTCCACCGGTCGTTGTCTATTTTAGCTTCTTTTTTCTTTTTTTATGATTGTTTTTACTATATTTAAATGTCATTTTGTAATGTGTTTCTGCCGCAATAATCTTAATGCCCTCACTGTTTTTCATTTTTTGTGAAGCACACAAATTGCCGTGTTGAAATAAGCTATATAAATAAACGTGCCGTGCCTTGAACAGTTTAATCGATAGTAGCTACACCAAAACACATAACCTGGTCCACAAATGTAACTGTTTCCACAGCGAGCGCCAGTTATTGTTTTTTTAACATTTCTATTGAAACAGTCTTAATATTTAATCCAGGGTGTGTCAATATGTCATTTGGAATTATAAATGACATTCAAGTGTACGTGTATACCGTCTAGATGAGGTATATAAAGAACCCTAACCCTTCCAAGACTACCACGACTCACCTGCTGCAGCTGCAAGTACTACTTCATCTGATCATCACAGCAAGGTAAGGGTTTAGTTCTTTAGTTTGTTTTAAAAAGAAGAACTGTAAACATTAGACTATACATCTTGTATACAATATGTCATGGATACAAATTGAATGAAAATGTATGAAGTTGTGTCCACTGCAGGGTAAACTTTACTCCAGGTACTTTAGTAATTGAAACATTTTAAATTGAACATTTCATATCTTTACATAGATGGCATCTGTTGTCTCCTGCATCGTGCTCCTCTGTTTGACCAGTGGACTGTGGATGGAGGCAGATGTAAGTAATATGTGTGATGTGTAGCTAAGCAGAATAGTGGAGTCATTCATTAAAAATAAAATGACATTTTTATTAATAGAATTTCTCTAGAAATGTCTAATAGAAATATAAACACTGTAACATGAATAATGGGGATGGAGACTCAAGTTTGTTAAGAATGTGTACAGCCCACTGTAGATCAATATCACAGAGAAATGAAAGTTTAGACACAGTTACTTTAGGGAATAAAAGTGAATAAATAATTAGTCAAACTATTTCCAAAGCAAAGCTTCTCGCGTTATCTAAACTATGAATCCTAACCTGCTGATTCCTAATAATGCGTTCTTTACATCCACAGGCACAAGCTGAGGGAAACGGTTGGTGGTTCTTTTGATTATGGAGTCAAAATACAGCATCCAACACTTTCTGACTGCAGCCAAATTAAGATGGCATCCTATTGGACAGCATCTGTGTACTGAAAGCATTGCTTCTGTTGCTCTCTCAATTAATTAAGTATTTCTTATTAAGTCTTTCTTATATGACAATTGTAGATTGCTGTGAGACGTGCCCCCCTGGTTGGACTCAGCTTGGCTCTCGCTGTTTCATCTTCAAGAATCAGCCAATGAACTGGGCTAGTGCTGAGGTACTGAAATGACAACAATAGAGAGGTGCAGGGATGACGTATTCACCCGGAAGTAAGCTGCGCATGGGTTCCCTCGACAAAAAAGCAACGGGTTTTCTCCATAGGATTGTGGAAAATAGTTGGAAATAATGTCTGTGGAAAATGAACCTGTTTGATAAATGCACGTTTTGTTCAGCCGGATAATATCCACACGTCTACCCTACTTTTATAATGTTCTAATCATAAATCTAATGTCCAGAAGCAAAATGCTAACGTTATGCTATAAAGGAACTACAGCCGAGTCCAGCAGCACGACTTCAACGTCACGCCAACTTAAGATCCATATTCAAACATACAGATTCTAAATGGAACGAGTTGAAGCGTTTGTTTGAACACTTTGCAGGAGGCAGGTACTTGCTTTCAAGCAGAACAGGGCAAACAAACTTAGAGGAGTGTTTACGTGTTCGGCGTAATGACGTACAACGTCCTCCACAACTTCTGTAGTCCTATTCAGCCACTTGGTAACAACCATCGTTTTTCAGACACCTAACTCTTCAGAAATCACCAGTGGGGTCACTGCTGATGGATTTAATGTCCTAGAACAAAACGTGATCCGTCTCTTCAATGTGTCTCAACCACAGACCTTATTTCAGCTATTTTCCAAAATCTATGGAGAAATCCCATTGGCTCTGAGACGAGGGAACAGGAAGTGGTAAAATGCTGACTCACTTCCGGGTTTTAGGACTCGTCACTGCACCACTCTATAGTGCAGTAACTGGAACACTTAATGTTTGGCATATTCTCTAAAACAGATTCTGAAACAACATTGTTTGTCTGTCCGTACTTTGACTTTGTTTCCCCACCATAGACAGATTGCCTCGCCCATGGAGGGAATCTGGCTTCTATCAAATCGACCACCGAATACGACTTCATCAGACAGTTGGTTAGAACAGCAGCAGGCAAAGATCTAGAGTTTTGGGTTGGAGGCCATGATGCTGTCATGGTGAGTGATTTATGTATTACTTTTTAGAAGTTGCAGCTGCATCAAGAGGCAGCGTGACTATGGTGGAGAGTGTGAATTCCTGTAAATGCTGTAAACACTGTAAAGTCCCCTGAGACAAGCCTAATTTCTGATATTGGGCAATGTTTTACATTCAGATTCAATGCTTGATTGTCAACGCACGCGTCAAAGGTGCACTTCGGTGCTTAAACACATACAGTAGCTCTACACCCTTGGGCAAAATGTCCTTAAAAGGAAGTCAGAGTATGAAATATGACAATGAACTGGTGGTCTCCTATGTGCTCAACCTCCTCTGCACACTGGTGCTAACTCGTGCGCATGATAATCTGTTTAGGGACTCCGTAGGACTGCAAAGACATACAAAAAGTTAATTTACTTCAATCTCTACTTCTTAATACAACTAAATAAACAATGGATTAAATGGCTTTGTGAACATTTGACAAACACACTGAGAATGTTCACTTGCCTGTAAGCTCCATTATAAGCAATTATTTTACAACAAAAAACTCATATTAACAACATTAAACTACCTTTAAATCTCACAACACCAGAGGCCTGTACTGCAAAGCCAGTTCAACAAACCCTCAATATCTTTCAGTTATCTGGCTTAACTAACCCTGACGATATAATCTCGCTGAGCGAGTCAACCCAGGGTTTCTCATGCTATGAGCTCGTTCACATGAAAGGGGCAGCAACATTTTACCAATCACAGGGACAAGTGTACTGACAGCGGAGCGTCATACTTCAATGAACATTAAACTATTATGTTAGACAACTATGAAAAGGTTCAACTTTATACATGCATGAGTTTAACCCAACATCGAGGATAAAGAAACAGGTGCAATGTGCTGGCAGAACAGCAACAAGAAAAATGCTGTGTGAATGCTTAAATTAAAACGTTTAGGTTTCGTCAACCTAATGTGTTGTTTACTTGCAGTTTTGTCAAATACAATAGAACATATTATTCATCCTCAAAAACAAATATAATAACATAATGTATAAGCAGGTAAGCAGGCTTATTTTCATATCTTAAAGACAGTGCTGGTTTATTATTAAACGCTCATCTAGGAATAATTGAATGTGCAGAGTTGATTTGTTCCGTGTTTCTCGTGTTCTTCTGTCCAGCACCCTGGATGAGTGTGCTTTTGTAAAACTTTTTCGTATCTTAAAATCTCTCGCTGCAAACATAGAAGTATGTTACCTGTATCAAAATAACACTTCTGCAGACAGTATGCTGCACTGTCAGTGAGCGTCTCTGGTGTGTTGCACGGCAACAGACGGCTCAAGAAGCTGACACAGACAATTGAATATATGATATTGACCAGATATGAATAATAGTCGCAACACATCTGGGTCGTGCCCTTACAGTGTTGTGGACTGTACACATTCCTCTGAATTACTTGCTACGGTTACTTATGTTGTCGGGCATTATAAGATATTTAAATAAAAATGTTCTTAACGAAATGTTCTTAACGAAATGTAATCAGCGCTTTTATGTATAGATTGGCGGTGATATTCTATTAATTTACATGTGTTGGTGATTTATTGCTGGCCTTCTTCCCTGCATCCGGCAGTCCAAACTGCATTTCCTTTATCCTGTAATATGACTTATAGCCTTGAACTCCCCACACTGAGCTCTGATTGGTCAGCAGGCGGTGCTTTCACTGAGTTGATCTCTTATCTTGAACATAACCTGCTCCGGAGGTGTTCAGCACAAGTTACCATGGAGATCTACCCCGGTAAGAAGAGAACCAGTGTTGTAGGACCGAAAACCCAGAGTTAACCCCAAATCCTGGTTCGTAGTACAAGCCACAGGCAGACTGCGGATAAGAAAGAGGGGGTATGTGGGGCATACCCATTACCATTTTATTGTAACTAGTCGTTTGATTAAAGTCTCTCTTAACATTGTTTTCTTACCGTGCACTGGCACTGACCAGATGGAAAAAAACTATCTCAGGCTACATACAGGCTATCTTTTCCTTTTGTTTATGAACCCTGAGAGGAAGACATCAGTCAGAAAAGGACTTTTAATGTTTTTTCTGTCAGGAGGGAGTGTGGCTGTGGAGCGATGGCTTCAAGTTCAACTTCAAAAGCTGGGGCAAGGGGGAGCCAAACAACTATGGAGGAAAGGAACACTGTATGGAGATTAACTTTGGAGGTACAAAATAAACAATCATATGTTGTCTTCTTTATTTATGCTTACAATCTTTTAAAGAGAATTTTAAAACATTTGAATTATTCCTTTTTAAGTTGTTACTAAAAAACATGACATACAAATACATTATTACTAGTGTCTTTTCATGTATTCATCAGATAACTAATCTGTGTTGTTTTTGATGATCTTCCACCTACAGGTACCAAAAAGGTCAACGACATAGATTGTCTGCAAAGTCAACCTTTTGTTTGTTCCGCCAACCCACCCCCCATGGAATGATGACGTCACATCTTCAGTCAGGATGTCCCTTCTACCAGGATGTCAGGCCTCCATGAAATCAGTGTTTTGAAGATTTTCAACACTTCTGATTCACTTTCATATTTAATCAATAAACTGATTCACCCTGCTAAGCAATATTCCAGTTTAACACCAGTATGTCTTGAACATGTGAAGCTGACCAGCAATCCAATCAATTAAAGCATGACTAAAAGCACAATGCTTCTTTATTTCCACCTCTTCTAAATGTTTCATCAGCCGGTGATGGTACTGTAAACAAAGCAAATAGGAAATATTATGAATTTCCACTCAATACTATGAGGAACATTACAGTCTACCTATTTCACGGCTTGGTTCAATACTTTATTCTTATTAGTACATTTTAACATTTAAAGTATTTTATTTGTGTATAAAAAAGGAGGCTCTGATTATACTGAAGGGTCATTCCAATGTAGAAAAAGGTTCTGTCAATTTAAGGTCAGCTGTGGCCAAAAAAAACACATTTGTTTTTCCATTTCTACGTCATCATGAAAACCATGCAACACGTTTTGAATATTCATGTCTGTATCAGGGTTTCCGCGAGGATTCTTTCTTGCCGGTCAAATGTCCGGAAATAATTTGTTTTACCGGACAAATTTGAAACTTACCGGTCATGTTTCAATAATAATAATAAGAATTGTGCAGCAGAGTTTCAGTTAGCAGGTAATTACCGGACTATGACCGGATATGCTGATGTTTAAAACTCAGTTAATGGGAGTCATTTTTTATATTGCTTCAGTTTATAATCGTAACAGATCAAAAAGTTCAGATTCATTTTTCAATAAATGATTCCACAAACAACAACAACATAATTATTACATTCAAACAAACTACTCATAGTAGATAAAGTACATTATTCAAAAGTTTACATTAACTTTGGAAAATAACACGGGAGAAACGGATCCTCCCTCTCTCTCCTGACAGCCCGTCAGTTGAGTAGCATGAAGCTGCAGCGTCGGAGACTGCAGTTTCATTACCGCACTCCTGGGACCGCAGTCCTGGGACCGCGGTCCTGGGACCGCAGTCCTGGGACCGCGGTGCTTTGGATAAAAGCGTCTAACAAATGACATGTAATGGAATTTAATGTAATGTAATGTAATGTAGACAGAAGAGTCACAGGTTTACATTTGTCAGGTTGACAGACTCAACATGTAAAACAATACCAGTGTTGATGTTAGCACAGGTTAAATCATCTCAATCAATAAAGGTGCGGTGACATGTTGCTATCTTGTGTTTGTAATACAGGTGCATCTCAATACATTTGAATATCGTGGAAAAGTTCATTTATTTCATTAATTCAATTCAAAAAGTGAAACTCATAAATTATATGGATTCATTACAAACAAAGTGAAATATTTCAAGCCTTTATTTGTTTTAATCTTGATGATTACGGCTTACAGCTAATGAAAACTTCAAAATCAGTATCTCAGAAAAGTATAAACTTTTTTGAAGATATCTTTTGGCACAATTGATATTTTCTATATTCTTATGTTTGCTCGGATGATTCAACCAGAAGAGTTTTGATCCGTAGGAGTGCTCCGACTCTGACTCACCTCACTTTTTCTACGGGGAAAAATGAGTGGGACATCCGGAGGAGTGGGCGCCAAAAAAAGAGCGGCTGCCACTTAAAAACTCAACGCCATGAAATGTACTTTCTGCTAACAATCCCATGATGCAATGCAGTGTATTTCAGGCATTGAGACTCAGTGGAGCGATGAGATGATGGTGATTGGTCGACTTCCCCAGGTAACTCTTTTCATGATAACTTCAACAGACTATTCTTATACCTTTTTCCTGATTTTAATAATAATAATACATTTCATTTAAGGGCGCCTTTCATGACAGCCAAGGCAAAAGCAACAGAACATGATCAAATAATTTTAAAAGAGGTGAAATGTTCAACGTGCAGGATTTACAAACAACATATTTGACATACTATACTATAATCTTTTTCATGACATTTTTTAAATATTATAAAAAGAAATGTTATACATTTGACGGACCTCACTAGTTTTGAGGAATTTCTCAACATATTCAATGTTTTGTCATTTTTTTAGACATTTTATTGGCAAAAAATATCCCAGAGAGACCAAGTGCTGCCGTGGTGTCCCTGAGCAAGGCACCGCTCCCCACACTGCTCCTAACACTAGGATGGGTCAGATGCAAAATGTACATTTCCCCTCTGTGGGACTATTAAGGGTTTATAAGTCAGATAAGATTTACTTTATTAACCCCGATGTGGGAAATGTTGTTGCAGCGTGAAACAAAACAAGGCATTGCACATAATGACAAATTAAAAGAGTGCCATGACTCCTCAGAGGATGTGACAGCGGCTGCTTAGAGACGGATTCCTTCATTACAGATTCTGATCCCCACCATCATCTGACAGGTGACACACACACACACACACACACACAAACACACACACACATACCAGTAACTGCTAGAATCCACTTCAAGACACTGGTACTGCGTACCATGCTGTGAATGGATCTGCCCTTCCTACATCCAGGACATGGTTAAACTGTACACCCCAGCACGTGCACTCCGCTCTGCATCGGCCAAACGGCTCGCTGCACCAGCATTGCGAGGGGGACCCAAGTTCCCATCAGCAAAACACGTGGGTTTGCTATCCTGGCTCCAAAATGGTGGAATGAGCTCCCCATTGAAATCAGGACAGCAGATAGCTTACACATCTTCCAGCGCAGACTGAAAACTCATCTCTTTCGACTCCACTTCGAGCGATAGAATTACTAACAAAGCACTTATATACTAATAAAGGACTGGCTTATCTAAAGCCAGTTGAGTAGCACTTGAAATTTTTTGGCTCTATGAAACCTGATGTACTTATATGATTCTGTTTTCTTCAAGTTTGTATCTTGTTGGTCGAATGCACTTATTGTAAGTCGCTTTGGATAAAAGCGTCAGCTAAATGCAATGTAATGTAATACCATGTATACATCACTTCAGGGGACATTACATTGACTTAATGCATTTCCTGGAGACTTATCCTAACCTTAAACATAACCAACACATGCCTAACCCTAACCCTAACCCTAACCAAATCTTCACCCTAAAATGAATGATTCCCTCCATGTTGTCCCCATAAGGAAGGCGAGTCCCCACACGTGACTGTATAAACAGATTTAGGTCCCCACAAGGATAGTAATGCTAGGCCACACACACACACACACACACAGCTGGAGGAGTGTGTTTAGCCCCGAGCCCCTCTTTGAATTCATCTCCTGTTGACTTACTGAAACTGGGTTGATGTATCTCCTCCTGCTGTTGGACTCTTGAATTGAATTCCTTTATTGTCATTGTACAGGTACAACAACATTTAAAAAGCAATCATGTCAGTGCATACCAAGCCTATATAAATAAATATATATATGTATCCATACACTTAAGAAACATGTACATACATCCTATAGACGCAGATCAGATCCCAGGTAGTAGATTTGCATGTCAGAGTTTTTTCAGACAGGATTTCATTCATTAGTTCATTTATTTGATGAGTTTGATGTTAGTTTGAATCTGCTGATGAAGAAGGAGGTGCTACATGAACAGAGCTCAGGAACAACGTGTGAGAAGTTACCGCATGCATTTTGTTATTTACTTATATTACATTGTTATGGATGCTTTATACATGGACACAGACCCCCGTCCCCCGTCAATAAACTGAACCCACTCTCTGCACAGCTGCTCATGCATTTCATTTTAAAGACATCACAGAATCAGAATCAGAAAACCTTTATTCGTCCCAGAAGGGACATTTACATTTGTTCCAGCAGCAAAGAGCCAGAGACAGCTTCATGTTAACTAAGAAGCATGCATACAAACTAATATTAAAGATAACACATTTTAAAGATTACACAATTTACAAAAATGTCAACAACATCTGATCACATTTCATAAAGACTACATGCACACAAAGCTTTAGCACAGTTTCAATGACAGCAGGCAGAGCTCCTTTAGAAGAGTTACAAATCAACGGGAACATTTGATTGGATATTAAAGGTCTCCTATTATGCTATTTTTAGGCTTATATTATGGGTCTCATATATTTACAAATATATAAAAACATGTCTATGAAGTGTTTTTGCTCGAAATACCAAACAGATCATGCATTTTAGAAATCCCTCATTCCCCTCTGTTCCAGCTGTTAGAGAAACGCTGATTCTGGGTCCTTAGCTAGAAGAAAGAGGAGGGGAGCTTGTGCCTGCTCAGAATTCTCCGGAGATAAAGCTAAACGCTGCCGTGATTAAACTCCATCATGTTCCAAACCACATCAAGGATTCTCTCTGAAACAGTATGGAGCTCAAACTCTTTCTCTCTCACAAGGTGAGTTCCTTTTGATTTCCTGCTTCTTCACACATGCTCTCTCCAGTACAGGTTAGCTCTGAGTGTTAGCGATGCTAATGTAAACACAGACCATATTACTTCCAGAACACGTCTCATTGTTTCTGACAGCAAGGTTTCTGATTGGCCTGTGGGTCTGCATTGCTGATATTACGTCATATTGGACGCAAATCTTGATCAGCTCCGTCAATCCCCCGTTTTTAGAGATGTGGGTATGGAGGAAAAGAGAGAGGGTTTTATTTCCTGACACTTTGTGAGTCTCCTGACACACCGGGGACACATAGTTATGTAGAAAAGACATCAAAAAGTGCATTTTGCATGACAGGAGACCTTTAACCAGTTAAGCATCTTGCAAGAAACAGCGTCTGAGGGCTTCTTAACATTAAAAAAAACGATGAATGTGTCCTACCCACTTAACGGGAAGAAACGCAGCTATCAGACAATATTAACCATTTTTAGCAAGACGAAACATAAGGGTAATAACAGAGGCTCTGAATTAGCCCTGAGCGAAAAAATTCTAACGCACTTAGCACAGAACTCCCGTTAAAATACCCTTATTACTTATCGTATCTGCAAAACAAGAAATCGACTAGCAAGCTGAGATTCCACAGATTCCAGATATATAAGTATCATACTGAGCGATCAGAACGTGCGACATGAGAAGCTAAACCAGACATCACAACACGTAGCTTCACGGGAGAAACACAGAGATATTATTACCTTAGCTGTTATTCTGATAAAAAGTTGTGTTCAATGGCATTAAAACGATAAAGACGCTGCTGAAGGTTAATCCATAGGTTAATCCAATGTGTCTGTGTCACTTTGAAATGATTACTGATAATCCATCTTCATATTTATGTCAATAATGGAGATTTCATGTTAGCTGCTACGATAGCTAACAGAGTGTAGGACAGCTTCCGGTTCCGGGCATTCTGGCTGCGCATCACTCATTCACCAATGGGTAATGTTTAGATGGATTTTAGGAACTTCCCCTCGATTCCATTGGCTCTAACAGTTAAAAAGAGGTGTCAATCATCATAATCGACCGAGGGGGGCCAGAGATATGGAAAATGCACCCAAATGACCCCAGAAGTGTGTTTTTTTCTAAATCTCTCTAAAAAGGTCAAATGTCACTTTTTTTGCATCAATCTTGATACAGGGTACTTCATATATGTTATAGTTGGATTCCTAAAGCTTTTAGTCTATCCCATCATCCAAGGGTAGTTTTCACTATAAGTAATGTTTTTTTTTTGGACGGAAACATAATTTACATTTTTTTACTATGTTCGATCTGAATTTACTTTAAAATAAAAAACTTCTACATTGATTCTGACTTCTACATCCAACTCACAGGTTTATCATTGCTTTGAGAACAAATGTTATTAATTTACCCCTTTTAGAAGTGAAGATATAGTCAATTGTTCTGGGAATGTCATTTTCGAGCCTGAGACCTGAAAAAGAGGCTCAGGGCTTAACAAGTTAAATGAACCCGGGGTGATGAACACAAAGAAGAGCTCAACACATTTCTTCTTCTAGGCTTTTTCTGACTTTGTCCTCAAAGACTTTGAGAGCGTCTCCAAGAGAACCCAGTGCTTTGATTACAGGGAGAACGTCTCCCCCCCCAAACGCAGGATTATGGGATGCCTGCGGACCATTTTGAGATGGACACGGGTCAACAGGTAACCCTCTGGGACCTGGAAGAGAAACAGGGAAATACTTTGGGCTTCTTCAACTGATAGAGGAGAGTATTTGTTCTGGATCAATACTATCTGATCTGCTCTCACCTCTCTGTACTGTATATACAGACAGTGGTGTGAAGGAACTAAGTATATATACTCATGTACTTTACTAAAGTACCATGTTGATGTACTTGTGCTCTACCTGAGTATTTAAAGGCCTCTGGTTCAGAATCCCTGCTGGTTGAACCTGTTCTCTGAACGTATTCATGTTTATGTTAGGCTGACCCCATCCTAGGTTAGTATACTTATAGCAGAGGTTCTTCTGTGGGAGGCTGTGGCTCAGTGGATAGTGTGCTCAGTGGATAGTGTGCTGGACTTCGAATCAGGGGATAGCAAGTTCAAACCCCACTGCAGTCAGCATGTCGTTGTGTCCCTGAGACACTTCACCCCAAATTGCTCCTGTGGGGATTGTCCACAGTACTGAATGTATGTAAGTCGCTTTGGATAAAAGCGTCTAACAAATGACATGTAATGTAATGTTCTGAATGAACATAAACAACATAAGAAAATAAGTTGCAATAGAAGGTCAAAAATATAAAGATAATAAGAAGAAGTATTTTTAAGAAGCTATTTACCATTAAAAAAAGAATTAGACAAGTATTTACACCAAATGTAAATGTAAATACACAAAGAACCTTAAAAGCTACAACACTTGTCAGAATGAGAATATGACAATATATGTAAAACTACAGAGAGTGGTACTTTAAAGTGGAGGGCTGTGCAGACGTGTGCAAACATGGCAGGAAATGAAAGAAGGATGGTTATATAAAGATATTATTAAAGAGTGTTTGGTCATGTTAGAGGATCAGCTGGATGAAGATCCAGGTGTGTGTTCAGGTGAGAAGAACACTGGAGCCTGGATTTATGAAACAGAGTTAGTAAAGTTCAACTCCAGCTCAACGAACACAAAGTACAATAACAGAACATCCAAAGACCAAAGCTAAATATTCAGATTACTGGGAACCTCTGAAATCATTGTCAATTTCCAATGGATTATTAACGAGTTAACATGTGACTGCAGTACCAGCCAATCACAGCAGAGCGTGAGACATTGATCACAGCAGATGAACTGATATATAATTACATATATTTCTTCATTTAAAATGTATTTCCAGGTTGCTTCTCTTTGTGACAACACGCCAAAGAGAATTCTTTCAAGGTGAGAAATCGAATTGGCAATAAACTGGATCCTAAATCTGAGGAAGCGTTTGCAGAGTTATGGTGACACATCTTTCTTCTTAAGAAAAGCTTTAAGTACAATTGATTGTTTTTGTTCCTTTAATATTGAGGACAGCCAACAGGAAGTCTCAGCTGCAGCCTTCTTTCATATTTTCCAAAATGCCTCCACGCTCCTCTGTGCGTCTCAAACTCGCCCCGTAATAAATAAGCTGTGAACAAATCAAACCTGAGCAGATTTCTCTTGAATCCCAGAAAACACTGAGCAATAACTACATTTGATTCTGTAGTGAAACCTCAATAAATACAGTTCACACGGTACGACCTCTCACCTTTCTGTGTGTCTTCACTTCCTGTCACCTGAGAGGAGAAGGAGAGAGAGAGAGAATAATGATGATAATAAAACATGGAGAGAAACAGCCAGAATGATGAAGAGAGAAACTAGAGTGTTGTTTTCCTCTGAGGTCATGCTCCATTAAAGAGTTTCATATCTTGATGAATGGAGGATATGGTTTCAGTACTCACAGGTCTTCTGGATCTTGGCTCTGATCGTCTCTCCTCCTCTGATCCTGTAGAGATGAACACAATCCAACCGTTTGAGATCCAGTTTAAAATAAGTGTTAGTTCTTTGAGTCAGCTTCAGAGTCCTGAGCTCAGGCTTTACATCCCATCATATCTTCTCTGCAAACACTACGACTGCCTGCCACAGCTCTCAGCTGCATTACAGGAAGTAACCAGTCATTAGAAACTAGAAACATCCCATAAAGAACAGACTACCTTTCCCACTCTTCAGTAAAACCCATCTGTCTGTTAGAGAGTTGATTACTAAAGTGTGGCTTTGCATTTCCAGCTGGCCTTCTATAGTTGATGGAAGAATGAAAGAGCCTGCAATCAGTGGGTAACATCACTGATCTGTTGGGATTCCCCAGTGAGAGAAACACCTCCCTGTGTTTCATACAATACTGCTGAACCAGCAGAGACCCCTTACTGACCTGAGGGTCTCCAGTCTGCAGTCTGGACTCTCCAGAAGATCTCTCAGCAGCTTCTCTCCTGAATCCTGCAGCTTGTTGTCACTCAGGTCCAGATCTCTCAGATGGATGTTGGACTTCAGAGCTGAGGCCAGAGCAGAACAGCTGATCTCTGACAACCTGCAGCCCCTCAGTCTGAATAAAGAAAACATGACTTTAGAAAACAAAGTTCCTGTTTGAAATAACTCCAGGTTTAATAATCTGATCAGAGTTAAACAGGGTTTTAATGTCAGAGATGACGTAGAAACAATCAATTGATAATCTGGAACTTGAACTTTGATCAGATGTTTAACAACTCCTTCATCTCCCTCACAGCTCATCAGTACTGACAGCATCTCCACTGACTCATGGAGCACAGAGTGAGTCTGTTATTTAGCAGTAGGGCTTCTAATTTAGCGCTTACTTCAGCCCGGTCCTCCCTTTTGGCACCAAAGATAATTGTCTCTGTTTTGTTTAATTGTAGGAAATTGTTGCTCATCCAGCTACTGATTTGTTCCATGCAGTTGGTGAGTGATTGTAGTGGTCCGTAATCGCCAGGCTTTATTGTAATGTATAACTGAGTGTCATCCGCATAATTGTGGTAAGACATTTTGTTTACTTTTAGGATCTGGGCTAGTGGAAGCATGTATATGTTGAAAAGAATTGGACCAAGAATCGACCCTTGGGGAACTCCACAAGTCATTGCTGTTGGTTGCGATTTAAAAGAACCAACAGACACAAAGAAGTCCCTGTCCTGCAGATACGATTTGAACCAATTAGGTGCTTTGCCAGATAAACCAACACAGTTTTCTAGTCTGTCCAGTAATATTTTGTGGTCCACTGTATCAAAGGCGGCACTGAGGTCCAGCAGTACCAAAATTGAGATTTGTCCCTTGTCTGTGTTTAAATATATGTCGTTTAAGACCCTCATAAGTGCGGTCTCAGTGCTGTGATGGGCTCTGAACCCAGACTGGAGAGCATCAAAGCAGTTATTTTGTGCCAAAAAATTGTTGAGCTGATGGAAAACAGCTTTTTCTATCATTTTACCCAAGAAGGGTTTGAAATTGGCCTATAGTTCTGCATGATTGAGTTGTCTAGGTTGTTTTTTTTTAAAGAGGCTTGATTACTGCTGGTTTTTAGTGCTTTTGGGAACTGTCCCGAGCTGAGGGAGGTGTTGTCTATCTCTAGTAGCTCTGATGCCATGCAGTTAAAAACATTGTTCAGGAAGCTTGTGGGAATACTATCTAAGCAGCAGGAGGAAGAACTTAAATGCAACACAGTGTTTTCAAGGGCATTATAGCTGATGGGATCAAATTGTGTCTTGCGGATTAAGTGTATTTTAAGAGGATGAATGGTTGCCATAGACCCCTTTCCCGAAATGGAGGCACTCACCGTTAATCTTATATTTTCAATTTTGGTTGTAAAAAATGATGCAAATGTGTTGGATGACTCATTAGAGAGGAGTTCAGGGGCAATTGATATGCGGGGGTTTGATAGCCGGTCAACAGTTGAAAATAACGCACGCGTGTTATTGCTGTTTTTGCTGATTATATCAGAGAGAAAGGAGCGTCTTGCGTTCCGTAGTTCGAGATTATAACTATGAAGACTGTCCTTAAATATCTCAAAATGAATGAGAAGATGTGACTTGCACCACCTGCGTTCCGCTTTGCTACAATGTCGTTTGTGCAGCCTCACTAGCCTGGCACTTCTCCATGGCGCTTTATTGCCAGAGGTGGGTTTTGCTTTAGCAGGGGCAAGAGCATCAATCAGACATGTAGTTTTTGATCTGAAATGATCCACCATGTCATCAACACTGTTGGATGGAAGTCTGATAGTGGAGGAGAAAGCCTCAATAAACAACTTGTTTGTGTCTTCAGTTATGTGTCGTTTTGTGAGAATCTGTGTTGTCCCTTTAGTAGAAATGCTGATATTCATTTTGAAAAAGATGCAGGAGTGATCCGAGAGGCCAACATCAGTGACCATGAGGTTAGAAATATTGAGACCTTTGGTTATAACTAGGTCAAGAGTGTGGCCCGATTTGTGAGTGGGCCCTGTCACATGCTGGGTTAGTCCATAGCTGTCCAGAATATTATTAAGTTTGATAGTTCTACTGTCCTTTGGGTTGTCAACATGAATGTTGAAGTCACCAACCATGAGTATACAGTCAAAATCTATGCAAATAATCGACAATAGTTCAGACAAATCATCACAAAATTGTGCACAATATTTTGGTGGTCTGTAGATAGTTATAAACAGTGCTCGGCAGAAGGAATTACATTGAATGGCTTGGTATTCAACAGAGGGAAATGATTGTATTGCTATTTTCTTGCATTGAAAAGCATTATTAAATATAGTAGCAACACCTCCTCCTTTTCTGTGTGCCCTGTTTTCACAAACAAAATTAAAGTTTGGCGGGGCTGTTTCAATGAGAACAGCTCCACTGTTGTTCTCGTCTAGCCAGGTTTCTGTTAAAAACGGAGCCCTTCTCTGCATTATAGACCCATGCATTTGAGGAGAACATCATTTGACTAGAAGTTATGTTTGTGTGATTATTCATAATGGATAGAAAGCCATATTCTGGAGGAGAGTTAGCTTGTCTGTTTCTCTTGTGATCCTAATGTTCATATTTTTTAAAGTTTGCATTGCTCAAATTAACAATTGTTTGAAAATTAAAGGATAAAGAACAAAAACCAGACCAAGCCAGGCCAGCTGTTTCCCCCCATCTGTTTGCTAAGTCAAACTAACCAGCTGCTCATGGTAGCATCATGACCTACAGATGTGATGATATACCAGTCATTAATCTACTAACTAAAAACATCACATAAAAAACATTAAATAAAAAACAGACCACCTTTCCCACTCTTCAGTAAAACCCATCTGTCTGTTAGAGAGTTGATTACTAAAGTGTGGCTTTGCATTTCCAGCTGGCCTTCTATAGTTGATGGAAGAATGAAAGAGCCTGCAGTCAGTGGGTAACATCACTGATCTGTTGGGATTCCCCAGTGAGAGAAACACCTCCCTGTGTTTCATACAATACTGCTGAACCAGCAGAGACCCCTTACTGACCTGAGGGTCTCCAGTCTGCAGTCTGGACTCTCCAGAAGATCTCTCAGCAGCTTCTCTCCTGAAGCCTTCAGATAGTTCTCACTCAGGTCCAGAACTCTCAGATGGATGTTGGACCTCAGAGCTGAGGCCAGAGCAGAACAGCTGATCTCTGACAACCCGCAGGCCCTCAGTCTGAATAAAGAAAACATGATGTAACTTTAGAAAACAATGTTCCTGTAACTTTGATCAGATGTTTAACAACTCCTTCATCTCCCTCACAGCTCATCAGTACTGACAGCATCTCCACTGACTCATGGAGCACAGAGTGAGTCTGTTATATCTCATCTTAGCTCTGGAGGTTCCCTTTTTGGTTGGTCAGGTACACAACTGGCAAAAAAGGGGTGGAGCACCAAGATTGGTCCATAACCAAAAGGCGAATAACTTCAATACGCAATCACATACCAGAGGCAAACTGTGGTAGGCTATGTGCAGTGGTGTTTTTATATGTACAAAAGTGGTGGGGCACGAACAACTTAGATGTGTATATATAAGCTTCTGGTGCTTTTTTAAACACGTAAACAAATAGCTGGCAAGGAAAACACAGACACTCATCACCGAGGTCCCAATATCAATCGATCCAGCAGAGCAATAGCCTATAGGCAAAACACAGAAGATCAACAAAAGATATGACATAAAATGAACTCACCAAAGCTGAAGTAGATGGTCAACTTCATTCATTTTCTATCCGTTTTAATGATTTTAATCGCTATAAGCTGCTCTCTCTCGTCTCCTCTTCACAAACAACTACTATTTTCGCGGCATACGTACTTACAGCCAATCAGCTCTCTGAATTATGAGATGACGTGTTGGTAGGTATGTTAGCACAGTGCCCCTATGGTGATTATTTTTTTGCCGCACAAATTGAATAGAAAAATACTCTGAGCATGCGCAGTGTAGTTTTTACAGCAACCATTCACTTTGACAGAGAGAGAGGGGCTAGATCGGGGCTTGACCCACGCTGCTCAAAACGGCTCAATAGGCACACTGTAGACACTAATTAGAAAAACACAGACTAAAACAGCAATGTACAGACGAATCAGATGATTAAACATGATCTTAAAATATATTTTAAGATGTATTTCTTTGCATTTATTTGCATTTTTTTATTATTTGAATTACTTTCTGCTGACACTAGGTGGGGCTGTGCACCTGCCCCTAATGGTCAGTCGCCAATGTCTATGTGGAAGGCATTGTTTCCCTTATTCTGCACTGTGACTGCAGAGCTGCTAGAAGCCCTTCTCTGGGTGATAGACCCATGCATTTGAGGAGAACATCATTTTACTAGATGTTATGTTTGCGTGATTATTCATAATGGATAGAAAGCCATATTCTGGAGGAGAGTTAGCTTGTCTGTTTCTCTTGTGATCCTAATTTCATATTTTTTAAAGTTTGCATTGCTCAAATTAACAATTGTGTGAAAATTAAAGGATAAAGAACAAAAAACAGGCCAGGCCAGCTGTTTCCCCATCTGTTTGCTAAGTCAAGCTAACCAGCTGCTCATGGTAGCATCATGACATACAGATGTGATGATATACCAGTCATTAGTCTACAAACTAAAAACATCACATAAAAAACATTAAAATAAAAAACAGACACCTTTCCCACTCTTCAGTAAAACCCATCTGTCTGTTAGAGAGTTGATTACTAAAGTGTGGCTTTGCATTTCCAGCTGGCCTTCTATAGTTGATGGAAGAATGAAAGAGCCTGCAGTCAGTGGGTAACATCACTGATCTGTTGGGATTCCCCAGTGAGAGAAACACCTCCCTGTGTTTCATACAATACTGCTGAACCAGCAGAGACCCCTTACTGACCTGAGGGTCTCCAGTCTGCAGTCTGGACTCTCCAGAAGATCTCTCAGCAGCTTCTCTCCTGAATCCTGCAGCTTCCAGTTCTCACTCAGGTCCAGAACTCTCAGATGGATGTTGGACTTCAGAGCTGAGATCAGAGCAGAACAGCTGATCTCTGACAACATGCAGAAACTCAGTCTGAATAAAGAAAACATGATGTAACTTTAGAAAACAAAGTTCCTGTTTGAAATAACTCCAGGTTTAATAATCTGTTCAGAGTTAAACAGGGTTTTAATGTCAGAGATGACGTAGAAACAATCCATTGATAATGTGGAACTTGAACTTTGATCAGATGTTTAACAACTCCTTCATCTCCCTCACAGCTCATCAGTACTGACAGCATCTCCACTGACTCATGGAGCACAGAGTGAGTCTGTGGAAGCTCAAACACTCTCCCTCACACATTCACCTTCTCTTTGTTACTCTGATCAATATTCAGTCATTAGCAACAGTGGAACAAATAACAATAACAATGTATTTGTTCTCAGAGAAATTCGGAAAATCATAAACACGAACAGATCTGTATGAACTGCAGTCAGTGAACTGACCTGAGAGCCTCCAGTCTGCAGTTTGGACTCTTTAGTCCAGAACTCAGCAGCTCCACTTCTGAATCCTCCAGAGGGTTCTTACTCAGGTCCAGATCTCTCAGATGGGAGGGGTCAGACTTCAGAGCTGAGGCCACGACTTCAAAGTGAGTCTCTGAAAGTCTACAGCCAGTAAGTCTATAATAACACATATATTACAACATGGGTTAAAAAGAGGAAACATATTAAACTCAAGCATTTGATGAAAAAAGATTTGACATGTTCTGATTGACATTTGCTGTTAGTCCATTTAATATTATATATAATAATACATTATAATAGAGTGTAATGTGTTGTCAGTGTGATCCGATCACGTGTCTGTGCTCCTGCTGTCACTGACTGTTACCAAAAGAAACAGACATTTAATAAATCACATTATTACAGATGTAGATATTTAAATGTTCATTAATATTTGGATGTGATGGATGAAGGATGTTTTGGCTTCTCTGAGCATCTGAACATGTATTGTACACACAAACACAACTAACAAACCAATAAAGTTTTAATATTTTCAACTGAACACCATCAGATGTTCCCAGTATTTCAGCATTAAGACATAACTCTGTTATTGGTGGGAAATGATATAGATCTGATTTTAAACTCTAACACATTTTGATAAAAACGTGTTTAATGATAAAGAAACTACTAGAAAGTAACAAGTCCTTTCTCTGATAACTGTAAGTCCTGCTGTGTGGTGTGATCACATGCTGAGAAACCTCTAAAGTCCTTCATGTGTTTGACATGTCGCCTCCATCACTCAATATGAAGAGAGAAACGCTTCAATTTAACTATTATTATAAATAAATAGAAGAACAGTGTTGGTTTATTTTGCTCTCAGTATTTAAACAGCAGAAATGTTATAGTGTTTATTTGAATAATTAAACTCCTGATCCACATTAGTTTATAAAGTGAATCACATCTGGACTTACACAGCCTTCCTGCAGTTCCTCACAGCTGGAATCAGTCTCCGTCGTCCCTCCTGTGATGTGTTGTACTTCTCCAGGTCCAACTCATCCAGAACCTCCTCTGACATCTGCAGCATGTAGGCCAGAGCAGAGCAGTGGATCACAGAGAGTTCCTCTCTGATCTGTCTCTGACTTCAGGAACTCTGTGATCTCCTGATGTACTGAGTGGTCCTTCATCTCTGTCAGACAGTGGAAGATGTTGATGCTCCTGTCAGGAGAAATTTCATCACTGTTCATGTTCTTCAGGTTCTTGATGGCTCTCTGGATGGTTTCTGGACGGTTGTCTGTGCGACCCAGCAGGCCTCCTAACAGTCTCTGGTTGGACTCCAGAGAGAGGCCGTGGAGAAAGCGGACAAACAGGTCCAGGTGGCCATTTTTACTTCTGAGGGATTTCTCCATGGCTCTCTTCAGGAAGACATCCAGGGATGGTAATCGGAGTCTCCTGCAGGAAGTCCTTCAGTACCTTTTTGTTCCTGTTGGTGTAACAGTGCAACATGTAGACTGCAGCCAGAAACTCCTGAATGCTCAGATGAACAAAGCAGTAGACTGTTTTCTGGAAGATCACACTCTCTCTTTTGAAGATCTCTGTACAAACTCCTGAGTGCACCAAGGCCTCGGTGACATCAAGACCACAGCGCTGCAGGTCTTCTTGGTAGAACATGATGTCTCCTTTCTCCAGATGTTCAAACGCCAGCCTCCCCAGCTTCAGAAGAACCTCCCTGTCAGCCTCCGTCAGCTGCTGTGGACTCGTCTCATGTCCCTCTTCATACTTCTGCTTCTTCCTCTTGGTCTGGACCAGCAGGAAGTGTGAGTACATGTCAGTGAGGGTCTTGGGCAGCTCTCCTCTCTGGTCTGTAGTCAACATGTGGTCCAGAACTGCAGCAGTGATCCAGCAGAAGACTGGGATCAGACACATGATGTGGAGGCTCCTGGAGCCCTTGATGTGAGAGATGATTCTGCTGGACAGGTCTTCATCACTCGATCTCCTCCTGAAGTACTCCTCCTTCTGGGCGTCAGTGAAGCCTCGTACTTCTGTTACCCTGTCCACACACTCAGGAGGGATCTGATTGGCCGCTGCAGGTCTGGAAGTTATCCAGACGAGAGCCGAGGGAAGCAGCTTCCCCCTGATGAGGTTTGTCAGCAGCACGTTGACTGAGGACTGCTGTGAGACATCAGACACAACCTCATTGTTTCTGAAATCCAGAGAAAGTCTGCTTTCATCCAGGCCGTCAAAGATGACAGCACTTTACAGACAGCCAGCTGCTCTGCTGTGACCTTCTGTAAGGTTGGATGGAAAACATGGAGCAGCCTGAGAAGACTGTACTGCTCACCTTTGATCAGGTTCAGCTCCCTGAAGGAGAGCGGGATCACCAGACTGACATCTTGGTTTTCCAAACCCTCGGCCCAGTCCAGAGTGAACTTCTGCACTGAGAAGGTTTTTCCAACTCCAGCGACTCCGTTGGTCAGGACCGCTCTGATGTGAGTCTGTTGGTCAGGTAAGGCTTTAAAGATGTCCTGGCACTTGATTGGAGTGTCATGGAGGGTCTCTTTCTTGGAAGCTGTCTCCAGCTGCCTCACCTCATGTTGGGTATTAACCTCTTCACTCTGGCCTTGTGTGATGTAGAGCTCAGTGAAGATGCTGTTGAGGAGGGTTTCACTTTCATCAGTTCCTTCAGTCACACGTTCACATCTCCTCCTCAGACTGAGCCTATGTTCATCTAAAACCTCCTGCAGACCACTATCTGCTGGAAGAGAAGGAAACATGAGAGAATCAGGAAAATGCTCTGAGAATCTAATTCAAAAATAGAGTTTAAATGTTTTATAAAACAGCTTACTGTCTATGCTCTATAACAGTATACCAAATCAAAAACAAAGGAACCAGGAAGAGGAATGAAACGCTGCATGTGTTCGACCTCTTACCTCGTACAGTTCTGGTCTGACTGGCAGGACTTCTCCTCTTCCCTCTGTGGAGATGAACACATCCTTTATAGCACTTTACATTAGTGGAGCTGATTCTCACCAATGGGCAGAGCGTCACAAGCTTTACACTCAAGATGAAATGTGTCACGCTGCACGAATACGCAGGTGACATGAATTTCACATCTTCACTTCCTTCGTGTTGCCAGGCACAGATCTGGGTCTTTGCATTGACTCTACATGTAATCACACAACACTCTGTTATATCTGCTACTGCTAAACACAACCAGCTCACCAGGCTATCACTATTATTAATAATCATCTTAATAATACATTTCAGAAACATGCCCAAGTAGTGGATAATGTTTTGGACGATATATATTTAGTTTTTAGTTAGTATTTATCAATATTTGTGCCATTTAAAACCATTTTATGCCACAGATACAATGATAATATAATTACATATTGAAATATCCTTAATATATTAGGTTGTATAAAAGCTGAATCCTCTTCAGGTCAGTTTACAGCAGAAACTCTTACTTTGTGTCTGAGGGTCCAGGTTCATTTCTGAAGTCTTCAAACCAGTCTTTAGACCAGTCACTCATCAGAGACAGACAGCCGGAGACTGAAGGTCTTTCCTCTTCCTCATCTTTTAAATCACTCATCTTCTCCAGTCTGACACACACACACACACACACACACACACACACACACACACACATACACACACACACACACACACACACACACACACACACACACCATGAATTTCACATCTTCACTTCCTTCGTGTTGCCAGGCACAGATCTGGGTCTTTGCATTGACTCTACATGTAATCACACACAACTCTGTTATATCTGCTAATGCTGTGTGTTTGTGTTTGTGTGTGTGTGTTGTGTGTGTGTGTGTGTGTGTGTGTGTGTGTTGTATCGCTCCAACTAATACCTAAATCCCTGCAGCAATTACGAAGACCTCTCTGCAAACATGGGTTCCTTTTAAAAAAAACGTTGACTATAATAACACCTTGTCATTGAGTTAATATTAACAGAGTAGAAATGAACATTCTATCTATCAGAGCACTTTGACCAACAGAGGCTTCAATAAATATGGAATATGAGCCTTCGTAAGATCAACGTTATGAGTCAATGTTCAGGAGAAAAAGTCGGGAAAGTAGTCTTTGCAACTATTCTCTAGCGCTCTTCAACTAGTCCCCAGGACCTCTTGAATTAATACCCACATCCATCCAATGGGTCCCAGAATGGGTCCCAGAATGGGTCCAATGGGTCCAATGGGTCCCAGAATGGGTCCCAGAATGGGTCCCAGAATGGGTCGAATGGGTCCAATGGGTCCCAGAATGGGTCCAATGGGTCCAATGGGTCCAATGGGTCCCAGAATGGGTCCAATGGGTCCAATGGGTCCAATGGCTCCCAGAATGGGTCCAATGGGTCCCAGAATGGGTCCAATGGGTCCAATGGGTCCAATGGGTCCCAGAAACCCATCTAGTACTCTATAGATCTCTGAAACTACTCCTTTGACATCTTAACTAGTCCTCAGATCTCTCTGTATTGATTGGTTCTAACTTCAGAGACAAGTTATTCCACCATAATAATAAAACACTGTTTCTGAGTTATTAATTAACACACTAGAAATGATCCTTCTTTCCATGAGAGCACTTTGACCCACAGAGGCCTCAATAAATATGGAATATGAGCCTTCATAAGATAAGAGAAGTATCAAAGTCCAGACTGCAGTCCGGTATCAGGATTCAATCTGAATGTGTTTTATAGATTTACAGGTTTATTATGAGTCAATATTCAGGAGAAAAAGTAGGGAAACAAATCTTTGCAACTAGTCTCTAGTGCTCTGCAACTAGTCCCAAGGACCTCTTGAACTAGTCACTAGATCCAAGCAACGGGTCCAAGGTACTTCTGCAACTATTCCATGGACCCCTGGATCTTGGCCCTAGATCTCTGAGGCTAGCTCGTAACTTGGCAACTAGTCTCAAAGACTTCTGCAACTAGTCCTTAGATCTCTCTGCATTGATTGGTACTTTTTTCAAACACTTGTTATTCAACCATAATAATATTACACTGTTTCTGAGTTATTAATTAACAGACTAGAAATGATCATTCTTTCTATGAGAGCACTTTGACCCACAGAGGCCTCAATAAATATGGAATATGAGCCTTCATAAGATAAGAGAAGTATCAAAGTGCAAGTATCAGGATTCAACCTGAATGTGTTTTATAGATTTACAGGTTTATTATGAGTCAATGTTCAGCAGAAAGAGCAGAGACAGTAAACAGCCAGTCAGTAAGAGAGAACATGTTGAAGGGTGAAACAGTTTCAAACATAATGTGAAGTGTTGAGTGTGATACCTTTCCATGTCGGTGATAACCTGCAGCCACCTGATGGAGAGAGACACACAGCTTCATTATGACTTTAATGTCATTTATATTTGTTTGTGAACAGGAAATACAATCTGTTTCTACATGTAGACTTCAAAGACAGTGAGCTGTTCAAATATCAGTGGTCAGATAAACTGTGTGCTGTCATTCTAAAGACAGGAGGTGAACACGTGAACCCACAACGAGCAGCTGTTTGAAACATTAGAGACTGAATGAATCAAAGTCCCACTCACTCAGTTTTTTCTCATGAACTCCATCAGCTGTGAGGACCAGGTCTGTGTAGAAGAAGAGTTTCCTTCTGATCTGACCATGTGCTCCATCAGGAGTGAATCCTCTGCTTCTTCATCAGTCCTCTGTGTCCAACACTCTGATAAAGCAGTGTGACGCTGCAGCTCTCAGTTCAAACTGTATATGACTTTATATTGTAAAGGTTAAAGATTAACCCCCAGCCGCTCCCTGCTGCACTCTGACAGCTGAGAACAGATCCTCATCACTGACAGCATCAACACCTCTGTCTGCAACGTGTCCAACACTTCATACATTTACTTAACTATGAGTACTTCCATGTTGTGCTACGTGATACTTGTACTCATCTCAGAGGTATATGTTGTACTTTTTACTGCACGACACTTATCAGACAGCTGCGGTTACTGTACAAATGAGAGTCTCTGCACAGCTGTTTCTGATCTCTCTGGCTCTCCATTTTGACTGCAGCTATCACATGTTATTTAACTCTAATGGATCAGCAAACAGGAAATAAAAATAGTTTGCAGAAGTCTCATTGGACTCTAGGACGCTGATTTTTAACAAATAAGTTATGTTATCAGTCTGACAGAGTAAATAATTAAAGCAGATCCTGGTGTTAGCACTCGCCGTGTTGTTCTCCTGCTGCTCCGTCCAGCTGTAAAATGGCGTCTAGCAGTCTGAGTTCATTCCTTCACTTTAACACCTTCACCTGTCTGCAGCTCCTCCCTTTGTTTTATAACCAGCCTTATCAGCTGAACCAGTTCACATCCTGGGACTCTGTTCAGTGAGATAGAAACAGAGCTAAAAAAAAAAAGCTCCTAAAGCCGGTCCCTCAGGTTTCCGGAGGAGTGTGTGTCCTGCAGCAGAGCCTTGCTGACGTCCAGAAGGTTCTGTTGGTAGGCCAGTCTGTAGCGGCTGAACACATGTTCACAGTGAGAGAGCAGGCGGCGAGCATTAGAGAGACACACACACACACACACACACACACACACACACACACACACATACACACACACAAACACACACACACACACACAACACACACACACACACACACACAAACACACACACACACACAAACACACACACACACACACACACACACACACACACACACACACAGGGGACATTACATTGACTTACATGCATTTCCTTGAGACTTATTCTAACCTTACCCATAACCAACACATGCCTAACCCTAACCCTTACCCTTACCAAGTCTTCACCCTAAAATTAATGATTCCCCTCATGGGGACCTCCATTTTGTCCCCATAAGGGAAGCCAGTCCCCACACGTGACTGTGTAAACAGATCTAGGTCCCCACAAGGATAATAATGCTACGCCACACACACACACTCTCACACACAGACGTACACACACACACAAACACACACACACACACTCTCACACACACACACACACACACACACACACACACACACTCACACACACACAATTATTCTTATTACAACACGAGAAAAATGTCCTTATTTTCCCCCAAATCCTCTTTTTCCAAAATATTGTTTTTAATACTTTTCAAAATGTTGCAGTATTTGTTGGAAGTCAAAATGTGTTATATTTAGTAGAGCTGCAGAGACGCACACACCAGACACTCCTCTCACACACACATGTTTAAATAACAAATCCTACTTTTCCTTATTTACCAAAGTGCTTCCCTTTCCCCCAAAACATATCCTCCTCTCTTCCACAAAGCTGTATTCTGTTCCAGAACATTTCATGTCAGAATACAAGTTCTTCTGAAATATCATAGGGCTGTAGAAATGGTCCTTAAGTCACAGAAAGGAACAGGACTCTCCTCTCTAATGGTCCTAACAAAAGACATTCTTTTTATTCCAAATGTCAACAAATATCCTTACTTTGATGACAATCTAAAGACATTTCTTTGACCCTTTTCAAACCGTGATGTCATGTGACACAACATGAAATATCACAACCTCTATGATAATAATCACAGATGTTATGAATGATAATGCTGAGTTTCCTGCGGCGAGTGTAGTCTGAGAAAGGCCTCAGTGTGACAGTTTGAGTGTACAAATAAATCACAAATATGAACTCCAGCAGCATGTTTGAACAGTGAACAGTGAAGAGACACTGCCCCCTGCTGGCCGGAGGACACGTGTGCAGCTTCACAAAGAGAAAAGCTGCATCAAAGTTTAAAGGAACATCCAATCAGGTAAAAACCAAACAGTCTGTGGTCAAAACTCACCTTTTCAGAACTGCTTTAATTAGGGATTGTGTTTTATTTCATATATTTCATTTGTTTATGTTGTTTTTCTGAGATGTTCCCTATTTAAGTGCCTTTGACTTTGACTCTATTATCATTATTCTAAATATTAAAGTGCCAGGGTATATCTCAATCAAATAAACATGATTTAAAAAGATCAAATGCATTGATTGTCTTTTAGTTTTTTATTAGAAAGCACATTTTCTAATTGCTCATCAACCTTAAGGAATGTTTTTATATGTTATTTATTAATACTTCATCAAAAAACACAAAATAAGAATGACAAATTATTCATTTTTTTACTTTCTGTAGAAACCAAACCCCACAAAGTTCAATAATAACATAAAGTCTTCAAAGATATGAAGTATTTATTATGACAGTAATAACAGTGTTCAGGCCTTTTATTGCCCACTTTAAAACGTGTGTTAGACATTCAGAAGAATACACTTTGACATGACAGAAACCATCTTACATTATGAATTACATAATAAACAGCTGTGTGAGATAAACAATGACATACTGTGTGTGTGTGTGTGTGTGTGTGTGTGGTGTGTGCGTTTTCTATTCCTGTTGTTCTACCCTCACTGAGACCTTCATTGGTAAGATCTGCACCGGGAGAGTATCGTTATTGTCAATGTATGGAAACACCCTCTCAGTGAAAGTGTGTGTGAAGGTGTGTATGTGTGTGTTAGTCTCAGGATCAGAGAACGACAACGTTCCTCCGTCCCAGTCCAGATCCACTCGGACCCTCTGGAGCTCCTTCTGAAATGGGAGAGGAGTTTCTGGATGTGACGGGGAAAGCGCAGAGTATTTACCACCATCAGGACGTATTCTCCATAATCCAGGCTCTATATCTTCCTCCCACTTGACAGACTCTGCTAACACACCCAGTGCCCAGGCTGTATAGTCTCCAACCTGGACGTCCCAGCTGTGAGTCCCTGAGTCAAAGCCCTCAGAGCCCAGGACAAATGAGTAATGAACATTTCTCTCTAAATAATAAGGACGTTGCGGTCTCTCTCCTTCCCTCACGCTTGTCAAATGTTCAGACAGGACGAGCATTGGACCAGCAGTGTTTGGGTCCAGGATCACAGGGCAATAGGACACCATGTCCTTCATCTTGCTCCAGATGTTGAAGCTGAGGTTGCCCAGGTGTTTGGCCTGGTCTATCAGAGCTCCTGAGGGCAGCTGTGGATCCTCCAGCAGGGGGCGCTGCAGCATCTCCACTGCAGCCTTGTAGTTGTGCAGGAAGGAGACGTCTTCAGCTCTCAGCACCTCCTCTGTGGCTCTGACTGTGAGTGAAAGAGCTGCTATCTCTCTGCTCACAGCCTCCACCTTCTCCTCCATCATCCTCCTCTTCTGCTCCTCTTCCTCCCTCAGTGCAGCCATCCTGGCCTCCTCTTCCTCTTCTAGAAACTGGTGAAGCTTCTTAAACTGCTCCTTAATCTGATTCTCTGTGTCTAGGTCCTGTCTCTCCATGTGTCTTAATGTGTGATCAAAACTCCTTTTATGTTCTTTAAATTCTTCTAACTTCTCCTGAAAGGGCTGCAGAGATCTCCGGAGCTCCTCTTTGAGATCCTGCGCAGCTTCATCGATGGGTCTGAATCTGTGTTTCTTGTGTGTTCTTGAACCTCTGCAGACGACACACACTGGCTGCTGATGGTCCAGACAGAAGAGTCTGAGTTTCTCAGAGTGCAGACTGCAGAGAGCCTCTGGAAATCTCTGATCTCTCTCCTGTAAGAAACTCTCACACAGGTTCTTTAGCACCAGGTTAGAAGGAGGCTCTGACCGTGAAGATCGTCTCTTACAAAGTGGACACTCACGTGTTGGTTTCTCTCTCCACCAGCTCTGCAGACAGTCTCTACAGAAGCTGTGGCTGCAGGACAGGAGGACAGGATCTCTAAAGACTCCATGGCAGACAGAACAGCAGAAACCTTCCTCTAATCTGGAAGCCATTTGCTCTCAGAGTGAAGCAGAAAACACAGCAGCCGCTCCCTGTCCCTGAAAGTTACTCCCTCTTTGATTTCTGGTAAAGCTCTGGTCCGTCTGTCCTTGTGTGTGTGTGTGTGTGTGTGTGTGTGTGTGTGTGTGTGTGTGTGTGTGTGTGTGTGTGTGTGTGTGTGTGTGTGTCGCTCAGTAAGCAGAATAGAAACCTGTTTCCTGTTTTGTCTCAGTCATGTGATGGGTGGAGCTTTATATTTCTGTATGTTTGCATGTAGAGGGGGAAGTAAAACAGGGAGAATGAGAAGCATAACCATTCTTAATAACCCCACATTAGTGGGAAAGGAGGGACTGTCAAACATATCAAGTTAATTTAGATTAAAACAGTAAAGTTATAATGTGTGGCCGTCATTGAGAATATCATTTGTGTGGTTGTGTGCTCACCTGATAGCAGTCATGTTGTCATGGCAGCTTAATCCAGCACTGCCTGCCTGCAGGGATAATGATCAGAAAACAAATAAAAGCAGAGAACTGTAAGTTTCAGCCAGTTAAAAATCGTGTTAATGGATGAAGGAAGTACAAAAGTAGATGTACGTAAAGTAAAACAATCTTTTTTTTCTTTTAATTTATTTATTTTAGACAACGGTTTTAACTTTGTATCAATTTCTTTACGGTCATTATTTCAACTGTTTATCCAGTACATAGCAAATAATAAGCCATTAAGCTAACTTTCAGGTAGAATATTTCAACCATTCATTCATTAATTTAGGTAACTATTTCAACCATTTAATCATAACTTTTTTGCTAACTATTAACTGTGTGTGTGTGTGTGTGTGTGTGTGTGTGTGTGTGTGTGTGTGTGTGTGTGTTGTCTCAATGAGCAGAATAAAAAGCTGTTTCCTGTTTTGTCTCAGTGAGTCATGTGATGGGCAGATCTTCATAGTATGTTTGCATGTAGAGGGGGAAGTGAAACAGGGAACAGAGAATGAGAAGCATAACCATTCTTAATAACCCAACATGAGTGAAGCTAACTTTACTGTACTACCTTTAGCTAACTTTAAAGGTCCCATGTCATGCTTTTCTGGTTATACCCGTCCCCTGTGTGTTATGTAGCTTTTTCTGCATGTGAACGGTCTGCAGAGTCACTAACCCTCAAAGTACACCCTGTAGGGAGTAAAACTCTACCACAGAAAAGACCTGTCTATGCTGCCCCAGAACGCCTCGTTGGAGATTTCTCTTTTTCCATTTTTTTCTTCCTGGTCTGTGACGTAACGGCCAAATGGACCAATTGCGGACTTCCTCACACACACTCACTCAGCCTTATCTTTTCTCAGCCGCGGCTCCGCGGATTTCTCAGCCTGAACTCAGCCTGAGACAGCGTCTGTGTGCTCAGGCTGAGTTCAGGCTGAGTTTCGCGGTGTCTCGCAGTCTCGCAGACCCCACGCAGCAACCAGGAAACGACACCAGTAATCCAGCTCACACTGTCCGCTCCTCCAGCCTCAAAGGGCGGAGCAGCGAGCCCCGCAACGTCCCGCCAACACGGCACCCAGACCCCACGCAGCATTCTCATCTGTTTGTCATTACTGGTGTCATTTTCTGGTTGCTAACAAACGCCATTGTAACAAATAATCACTGATGTTCCGCTGTAACGGTGGTGGACTCATCAGAACAGAGTGGGCGAGCTGGCCAATCAGAGCACAGTGGGCTCACAGGGAGGGGGTGCAGGAGCTCCAACAAGGCGTTTAGGACAGAGAGTGAATACAAATACTATACAGAGATGCTGTATGAGAAACCAATGTGAGTTTGGAACATTGAACAATGTAAATCTATTTTAGTATACCTCAACGATGGAATTATGATCAGTAGAAATGGCCATGACATGGGACCTTTAAGCTGAATATTTAAACAATACATCCATGAATTTAGATAACTATTTCAACCCTTTAATCATAACTTTTTAGCTACTATTAACTGTTTATCAATTACTTTGAGCCAACTATTTACTGTGTATCCAATACCTTTAGCTAAAAATAAGTGTTTTAACTGTAGCTAACTTTCAGGTAACTATTCTAACCGTTAATAATTTACTTTTAGTCAACTTCTTTAACTGTTTATTTAGTACCTTTTGCTAATATTGAGCAAACAGTTTCGAGTATTACTTTTACCTAACTTTGAACTAACTATTACCTAACTGTCTATTACTATTAGCTTTCAACAGTGTATCCATACCTTTAGCTAATAACAAGCTAACTGTTTCAGCTGCAGGGTATTACTTTTAGCTAACTATTAGCTAACTGTTTATCTTATACTCCACTGAGTTTTAAATAGCCATACACTCTACTGTGCATATGATGATAAAGCCTTTGAATCTTTGAACCTAAACCTTTAGCCGATAATGAGCTAACTGTTTCAGCTGTATTACTTTTAGCTAACATATAGCTAACTGTTTCAACTGTTTATCTAATACTCTTCGCTAACTTTCAGCTAACAACTCTGACCATTGATCAATTACCTTTATCTAACAGTGCAACTGTTCATCCCTTACTTAAGCCGACGTTTTGGGTTGGTTATTATAACTCTTAGCCATCGACTAACTGTATAGTACCTTTAGCTAATAATGAGCTAACTGGTTCAACTGTTTATCTAATACTCTTAGTTAACGTTCAGTTAACAACTCTGAACATTAATCATTTAGCCAACTATTTTAACTGCTTATTCAGTACCTTTAGCTAATATTTAGCAAACAGTTTTGATTATTACTTTTACCTAACTAGTACCTAACTGTCTATTACTATTAGCTTTCAACAGTGTATCCATACCTTTAGCTAATAACAGGCTAACTGTTTCAGCTGCAGGGTATTACTTTTAGCTAACTATTAGCTAACTGTTTCAACTGTTTGTCTAATTATCTTTAACTAACAAGTGAAACTGTTTATCCATACCTTTAGCTAATAATGCTAACTTTCTTAACTGCTAACTTTTAGCTAACTGTTTCAGCTGTTTGGTACTCTTAGCTAACTACTCAGAACATTCATTAATCACCTTTATCTTGCACCTGTTAATCCATTACTTTCATTATGACTTTTCCTAGAAAGATTTTCACTAAACTATCAGTCAGTATGTTTAGCTGATATTTAAATGTTAACTTCTTAGGCTATCAATATATTTTTTCTCTAATTATTAAATATAACTTTTCTTTAAAATATTATAACTATGTTTTCATTAAACTAGCACTTCATATTATGTTCAGCTGCTAACAGAGCTAACCCAGACTTACCTTCTGCAACACATTGATGTTCGTTCAGTTGGTTAGAGACATTACTGTGCACTCTAAAATAGGAATACACTTTTTGATGCCAAGCTGTATTTCTCTTTTACCAAAGACTGACGATTTAATCTGTTCTTATTCAACAAGAGGACTTTCTACAACCGTGAAGCATGAAACAACATTCAACATACAGAGTAGACTTTAACACTTTATTTTCCAGTTGAGAATCATCTAAGCTCTAATGATTAACAATGGACACATCATGTAAAATAAAACATCGTATATCAAGGAACAAATCAATGAAATTCAAAGGGTTACCTGCTGTTCAAATACAGAGACGTCACTTTGAAGATATAATCAAACATCTTGTCGTAGCCCCATACATGTAAAAGGGCATAATAAGAATTGTAACAACTTAATTTGAGTTAATAATTCTAATGATTTTACATCAGTAATGTGTGTAACCACATCTATTCTTGTTGTTCTACCCTCAAGAGACCGTCACTGGTAAAATCTGGAGTGGGAGAGTATCCTCATTGTTAATGTATGGAAGCAGCCTCTCTGTGAAAGTGTGTGTGAAGGTGTGTAAGTGTGAGTTAGTGTCAGGATCAGAGAACGACAGCTTTCCTCCGTCCCAGTCCAGATTCACCCTGACCCTCTGGAGCTTCTTCTTAAATGGGAGAACAATGCTATGATCTGGTGGGTAGAGTGCAAAGTAATCACCATGACTGAACCATATTGTCCATGATCCAAACCGTATGTCTGCCTTCCTGTCGACAGACTCTGCTAACACTCCCAGTTCCCAGTCTGTACAGTCTCCAACCTGGACGTCCCAGCTGTGAGTCCCTGAGTTGAAGCCCTCAGAGCCCAGGAGAGAGCAGTATGCACCAATAAGCCTCTCTGGATTATCAGGAAGTTCCTGTTCCTCCTCTCTTAGTCTCACACTGGTCAGATCTACAGACAGGGTGAGGTCTGAACCGGCAGTGTTTGGGTCCAGGATCACAGGGCAATAGGACACCATGTCCTTCATCTTGCTCCAGATGTTGAAGCTGAGGTTGCCCAGGTGTTTGGCCTGGTCTATCAGAGCTCCTGAGGGCAGCTGTGGATCCTCCAGCAGGGGGCGCTGCAGCCTCTCCACTGCAGCCTTGTAGTTGTGCAGGAAGGAGACGTCTTCAGCTCTCAGCTCCTCCTCTGTGGCTCTGACTGTGAGTGAAAGAGCTGCTATCTCTCTGCTCACAGCCTCCATCTTCTCCTCCATCATCCTCCTCTTCTGCTCCTCTTCCTCCCTCAGTGCAGCCATCCTGGCCTCCTCTTCCTCTTCTAGAAACTGGTGAAGCTTCTTAAACTGCTCCTTAATCTGTCTCTGTGTGTTGAGCCTGGACCTTCATGTGTCCTGCTGTTTGATCAAAGTCCTCTTTAACTTCCTCAAAGAGCTTCAGTTTCTCCTGAAAGGGCTGCAGAGATTTCCGGAGCTCCTCTTTGAGATCCTGAGCAGCTTCATCGATGGGTCTGAATCTGTGGTTGGTGTGTGTTCTTGAATCTCTGCAGACGACACACACTGGCTGCTGATGGTCCAGACAGAAGAGTTTGAGTTTCTCAGAGTGCAGACTGCAGAGAGCCTCTGAAGATCTCTGATCTCTCTCCAGTAGGAAACTCTCACACAGGTTCTTTAGCACCAGGTTAGAAGGAGGCTCTGACCGTGAAGATCGTCTCTTACAAAGTGGACACTCTTGTGTTTGTTTCCCCGTCCACCAGCTCTGCAGACAGTCTCTACAGAAGCTGTGGCTGCAGGACAGGACGACAGGATCTCTAAAGACTTCATGGCAGACAGAACAGCAGAAATCTTCCTCTAATCTGGAATCCATTTATCCTGAAAGTGAAGCAGAAAACACCGTTTTTGTTTATTAAAACTCTTGTTCTGTGTGTGGATTCAGCAGCTGCTTGAAGTAGTGTGTGTGTGTGTGTGTGTGTGTGTGTGTGTGTGTGTGTGTGTGTGTGTGTGTGTGTGTGTGTGTGTGTGTGATTTGCATACACACTACAGTTCAAAACACATGAATCATGAATGATATTGTTTTTCTTTCCTTCAGTTATACCTCACACCTTCACAGAGATGAACACATTATAATTCAGTATTATTTATATTTACAATAATGAAGATTTAAAGGCCCATGTAATAGATTTCGCCAACGTGTTCCCTTTATTTTAAAATCACGAACACTTCAACGGATATGACGTCACTGCTTCGGTACGTCTTCTGGTAGGAACCTTTCTCACTGTAGTTGTTTTACGAATAAATGTTACATTTGTACCGCCGTGTTACGTGTATATAATTATATATATATATATTCTACAATACAATTAGAGTTGTATCGCCCGTTTACACCATATTTAAAAGAGTGCACGTGAGTTTTACAAGATAAACGGCCACTCAGCTGGCGGAAATGTTATGATGACGGACCTCTTACTTACGGCTTCCTTGACGTAACCTGGACCCAAAAGTACCGTTTCTGCTCGTGAATTTACTCCTGAGTCCTGTACGACGAAGCCAGGTCAACATACCCGGGACATCTTTGAGTTATCTGGATTCAATAACTCTAACAAACGCGAAGCGGTCCTGCGAGTCTGGTATCAACTCGTAAATCAACCCAGGGTTTCTCCATCCGGTATGAGCCAATCACAGGAAAGGGGCGGGTTAGAAGCATCTGATCAATCAGAAACACGGAGAAGCGACCTGACAGTGGAGCGACTTCATACTTCATGAATGAAGAGTAAATAATCGTGTTGAAGTTAAACTTAAACATCCATGACTCAAACACTTCATCCAGGATAAAAGCCACACAGCTTCAGCTGCGAAGAGCAGGAAGAACAGCTGCTAGAAGAAACGGTGTTTGAATGCGTACATTAACAGGTTTATGATATCACTGCCCTTCTTAGACACGAGTGCATCTGACTTTAATTACACTCTTATCCCACTTATTACACGGCCTCATACTAAACACACTAACGACTTGACTCCCAATATTAAGTATACACTACTTGCATTCGTAGAATATGTCAAATACTTTCTCTACTTACTTCTTTATCACAAAAAGTACAGGAATATTCAATATCGAGTCTAAATCTTTGCAGGGTATTGTGTGTAATATTTAAAAGTAACCTCCTTAACTTTATTATTGAGTTAAATGAACCACCAAATGTGTTTCAGGTTGATTCCTCCGTGAAATCAGAATCAGAATTTAACAACAAGAGGTGTTTTTATAGTCTGTGTTGTGAAGAGCCTCCCTCTGCACACGGAGTTGTTTTTATGGCGGACCCTGCTGTTCCTATCACTTCCGGTGTGTAACACGCGTGAGATGGAGGTGGTTCTGCTGGGTCTGAGTGACGGGGATCTGGACCCGGAGCGGTACCGAGCCTCGTTCAAAACCAACAAGCTGGGGGGGAAACCGGACTGGATGCTTCCGGAGCCCTCGCGACAGGCTCCCCGCTGCGCGCGCTGCGGTGCCCCGTTAGCCCACGTCGTGCAGGTTTACTGCCCCGTGCACATCTGCCCCCCCCACCACAGGACACTTCACCTGTTCGCGTGCACAGGTACAGGGTGGAAGAAGTACTCAGATGTTGTACTTCAGTAAAAGTATAAGTACTCAGATCTTGTACTTGAGTAAAAGTATAAGTAGGCCTACTCAGATCTTGTACTTGAGTAAAAGTAGAAGTACTCAGATGTTGTACTTGAGTAAAAGTAGAAGTACTCAGTTCATGTACTTTAGTAAGAGTAGAAGTACTCAGGTCTTGTAGTAAAAGTAGAAGTACTCAGATCATGTACTTTAGTAAGAGTAGAAGTACTCAGGTCTTGTACTTGAGTAAAAGTAGAAGTACTCAGATCTTGTACTTGAGTAAAAGTAGAAGTACTCAGATGTTGTACTTGAGTAAAAGTAGAAGTACTCAGTTCATGTACTTTAGTCAGAGTAGAAGTACTCAGGTCTTGTACTTGAGTAAAAGTAGAAGTACTCAGATCTTGTACTTGAGTAAAAGTAGAAGTACTCAGGTCTTGTTCTTGAGTAAAAGTAGAAGTACTCAGATCTTGTTCTTGAGTAAAAGTAGAAGTACCAGAGTGTAGGAATACTCTGTTACAGTAAAAGTCCTGCATTCAAAATGTTCCTCAAGTAAAAGTAGAAAAGTATTCTCATCAAAATATAGTGAAAGTAGCGACAGTGAAAGTAGTCATTGTGCAGATTGGTCCATTTCAGAATAATATATATGATATGTTTTATAATGATTGATCATGAAAGTGTTCTCAAAGCTGGTAAAGGTGCAGCTAGTTTGAATGTCTTTGTATACTGCAGGGTAGCTTGAGGATTTACTCCAGGTGGAACTAAAGTCTGATTTAACACTTGATTATATTTCACATCATTCATCCACATCTGTAAAGTAACTAAAAGTATTAAATACATGTAGTGGAGTAAAAGTACACAGTAGCATAACATGGAAATACTCAAGTAAAGTACAAGTACCTCAAAGTACAGTACTTCAGTAAATGTACTTAGTGACTTTACTCCTCTGTGTTCAGGGTGCAGCAGCAGTTCAGAAACCTGGAGGGTGATTCGCTCCCAGCGTCCGGAGGAGACTTCCTGCAGAAAGGCTCCGATTCAAGAGGCTCCAGCTGCCTCAGAGTGGTGCGACACCGCTGAGGACTGGGGGGAGGAGGAGGAAGAGGAGAGTGGAGGTGGGAGGAAGGAGAGCCAGGTGCAAGAGGAGGAAGCAGCTCCTCAGGAAGAAGGTAAAGACTTAATCCCTCATATCCCTCTATTCCAGCCCTGTTACTAAAGTGCTGATTCGCAGACCATATTACGTCCAGAACACGTCTCATTGTTTCTGACAGCAACGTTTCTGATTGGCTCGTGGGTGTAAAGCCCGCCCACATTTGAGTAATGTCGTCATGATGCAGCAAATCTGGATCAGCTCCGTTGTTCCCCCGTTTTTAGAGATGTGTGTACGGAGGAAAAGAGCGAGGGTTTTGTTTTCTGACACTTTCCTCGTGTTCATTCTCCTCCCAGCCGTCGGAGAGATGCACGTGAGCCTCGGCCTTCAGGATCTGACCCTCGGAGACGACGTTCCTGAGGAAAACGTTCCCGAACTCCGCTCGTTCTTCATCAGCGTGGTGGAGGAATCGGAGCTTTTCGGGGAGGAAGACGAGCTGCATCACGCTCAGAAGCTTCTGCGGGAATACGAGAGGAGGGAGGGGGTTTCCGCAGGGGAGATGGAGGAGGAAGATGGAGGTGGAGGTGAGGAGAAATACGAGAAGACGAAAGCCAGACACGGAGACGCCGTTTTCTCTCGCTTCATGAAGAAGATCTCGCTCTGTCCGCAGCAGATTCTGCGCTACAGCCGGCGAGGAAAACCTCTCTTCATCTCACAGCCGCCGGAAAACATGCAGGTGCCGAAATGTGGCTCCTGCGGTGGGGAACGGACGTTTGAGATGCAGCTGATGCCCGCTCTGGTGAGTCTTCTGAGGGGGAGGAAGAGGAGGAGGGAGGAGAAGGATGAAGAGGAGGAAGTGGAGGTGGAGTTTGGGACGGTGCTGGTGTTCACCTGCAACAACAGCTGCTGGACGGAGGAGTCGGGATCCACTGTGGAGGAAATCTGCTTCGTGCAGCCGGACCCCGACCAGAAGCTCTTCAAATGACAAACCTCAACATCAACCTCAAAGAAGAACTATCCAACAAATCCTCCCTTAAAGGAACGAGTCTTTAAAGAGATTCTATTATTATATTATATTTAAGGGGTTTTCTATTTCCTGAAGTGTGTTCTAAAGGTTTGAGTGCATGTAAATGGTCTGCAGAGGCAAAAATCCCTGTTTTTAAATGACAAAAATCAACCAACCTGAACTCAGAAAGTCAGAATTTAACAGAACTATCAAATAAATCCTCCCTTAAAGGAACGATTCTTTTAAAGAGTTTCTATTATTGTAATATATGTGTTGGGTGTTCCCTCTCCTGTAGGTTTGAGTGCATGTAAATGGTCTGCAGAGGCTAAAATATCTTGTTTCTCTCCCCCCTCTGGCTTGAAACGCCTCCATTGTTTACTTCCAGTGACATCATCTCTATGTAACACTCCTATTGGCTAACACTCCACAACACATTGTACTGACAAGGCAAAGGGGGCGGGGCATCTCTCTAAGCAGGTTGACCAAACACAACAGAGCATCCCAGTTTACCAATCCATATGTTATGTCGTAGAACAAAATGTTAAAATCTCTTCAGCTTGTGTTCACCACAGACCTTATTTCAGACTAACAACCAAAAACACATTCAGAGAACCATTGACTTCCAGACCAGGGGACAGGAATGTTGACTCATTCCCAGGTTTTAGGACTCATTCCTGCACCTCTCTATAGGAACAATAATAAGATCAAGTCAGATTATTATTCTCTGAACATTACCCACTCCACTGGCTCTGTCATTTATTTATATTTACCAACAATGACTTTAATGAGCCGTCTCATTTGCAGTAATTTCACAAAAGATATACATATTGTTGGAGCCATAATGCATGTGTCTTTGTTTGTATTTTATCTGCACAAGTTTAATGAATGATGCAGTTCCACAATGAACACAAGATGGAGTATTCACTTGTGAGTGTGTAGAAATGTAATCACTGGGTGATCAGGTGCAGGTGTGTGGGACGGTAGCAAACAGTTTGACCGTGTCGATATGAGCTGTGTGTTAAACCTGTTTGTATTCAGCGTGACTGGCAGGCATATATTGGTATCTGAATGATAACAGAAAGGCAATATGGACAGCAAAATAAATGGATCGATGGATTGAAAGCTATACACGCGTATGGACATTGTTTTATCATCTGGAACACGCGTCCGAACTGAGTTCTACCGTCCCATCCCTCAGTGGCTTAAGTATGGATACGGTTAAAAAGCCAACAGAGGGCCAGATTTTGCATTTTGACGGGTTGCATTCAAGATACGTTTTCTTCCTTCTGTGTCATTTATTGCAGATTCACCCTTTAATAACTCGTATAACGTTGATCTGTTTGTAACCACGAGTGCCTGAAATGTGAGATAATCGACATTTAATTTAAGTGTTTAAAACTCACTCATTAAATGACGTATGAAAACACGAAGCAGATCACATTTTCTTTCATTTTTACTTCAACCTTACGATACACATTTCTCTGATTCAGTGTCTTCATTTTCACACCACGAACAGCGGGGAGGAAATGTAAACCGTTAAAGCGATATCAAAAAATCAGCTGAAGGACTTTTCTTTTAAAAACCGGATCAGATCCAGAGTATCAAAAATAGATTCCTTAATAATTAACTGGCCAATAAATAACGACGGTCTTCAGCCTCTGGTGTTTCTGGTGATCTGGAAGTCGGATTTCAGCCCTTTTTCTTTGAGGATTCAGTCGAGAGAAGCTCTTTGGTTTTCATCGAAGCATCGGTGTTTCTCTTTCTCATCGAGGCGTCTCGGTGTTTCTCATCGAGGCGTCTCGGTGTTTCTCTTTCTCATCGAGGCGTCTCGGTGTTTCTCATCGAGGCGTCTCGGTGTTTCTCTTTCTCAACGAGGCGTCTCGGTGTTTCTCATCGAGGCGTCTCGGTGTTTCTCTTTCTCAACGAGGCATCTCGGTGTTTCTCTTTCTCATCGAGGCGTCTCGGTGTTTCTCTTTCTCATCGAGCCGTCTCGGTGTTTCTCATCGAGGCGTCTCGGTGTTTCTCATCGAGGCATCTTGGTGTTTCTCATCGAGGCGTCTCGGTGTTTCTCTTTCTCATCGAGGCATCTCGGTGTTTCTCATCGAGGCGTCTCGGTGTTTCCTAACGAGGCGTCTCGGTGTTTCTCATCGAGGCGTCTCGGTGTTTCCTAACGAGGCGTCTCGGTGTTTCTCTTTCTCATTGAGGCGTCTCGGTGTTTCTCATTGAGGCGTCTCGGTGTTTCTCATCGAGGCGTCTCGTGTTTCCTAACGAGGCATCTCGGTGTTTCTCTTTCTCATCGAGGCGTCTCGGTGTTTCCTAACGAGGCGTCTCAATGTTTCCTAACGAGGCGTCTCGATGTTTCCTAACCAGGCGTCTCGGTGTTTCTCTTTCTCATCGAGGCGTCTCAGTGTTTCTCATCGAGGCGTCTCGTGTTTCCTAACGAGGCGTCTCGGTGTTTCTCTTTCTCATCGAGGCGTCTCGGTGTTTCCTAACGAGGCGTCTCGGTGTTTCCTAACGAGGCGTCTCAATGTTTCCTAACGAGGCGTCTCGATGTTTCCTAACCAGGCGTCTCGGTGTTTCTCTATGGTTGTCAGGCACTTGAGGCTCAGTGAGTTTCAGGCACTTGAGGCTCAGTGAGTTTCAGGCACTTGAGGCTCAGTGAGTTTCAGGCACTTGACGCTCAGTGAGTTTCAGGCACTCGAGGCTCAGTGAGTTTCAGGCACTCGAGGCTCAGTGAGTTTCAGGCACTCGAGGCTCGGTGAGTTTCAGTCTCTGCGGTACGGCTGCTGGTCGGTGAACTGAAGTCCGCTGATGTCTCTGTCGATGATCTCGTTCACTGCAACACAAACAGAAGCAGGACACCAGCTTTATTTTTCACCAAGGCTGGACATCTTCTGATATTCAATACAAAAAAAACAACATATTTGCTTTTTCCTGATTTAGAAACGATCTGAAACTCTTAGGGAACAGGTTTAAAGCTCCAGAATCTGAACACCTTATTTAGTGCTCAACGTAAACATTTTTGGGGTTCTGATCAAAAGTGACTTCACTATACTTCACATTTGGCCCTAGTCTTCTTCTGTAGGAGTGTTTTCATAAGTCTCCTAAAAGCCATGACTGTGAATTCAGGCTATAATTTAACAAACTCAAACACACTGCTTCCTACTGTGGATGTAAACAAATACAACATTAAAAGCAGACAGAAAAGTAGCTTCTGTTTGACCACAGGAGGGAGCAGCTGGACACACTTTCAATCTCTACGTTCAATTAAAACATGAATGACATGTTTGTGTGCTTTAGTGACAGGTTCTGTATTAAATCCTCTGACTACAAACTAACAGTTCTACAAACTGATTCTCACGCCGGCCGCTCTCTGGAGGTGAGAAAGGATTGAGTTATTAAAACTAGCAGCGGTTCAGAAAGTGTTTTTCTGCACGGCAGCGAGCGGCTAAACTTAGATCTGCTGTGAAACCGGACGCTGCAGAAAAACAAAGAATGGTATCATCATCTCCATCTGACTGAGGCTCAGAGATAACACGCCTCCAACATCTCTCAACATGTCACACTTCTGCATTAAAACGTCGATGATGCCTAATGTGAGCACACCACTATAGTAAATATGAACAGAGAAATGTGTAACAATATCAGGAACATGTAGTCGTACATTTCCAGGAAAAAAAATACGAATCTATGAAAAGAAATCGCTGAATTTCACAGTTTTTCAATATAAAACCACTCATGTAATTACTTGAGTTGTGTGCTCACATTATCCCAAATGTTTATGGAGGCGTGTGGCGCAGTGGACTAGTGCGTTGGTGTTGGGATCAGGGGAGCACAGGTTCAAACCCCACTGCAGTCAGCATGTCGTTGTGTCCCTGAGACACTTCACCCCAAATTGCTCCTGTGGGGATTGCCCACAATATTGAGTATGTAAGTCGCTTCTATCCAAAGCGACTTACATACTCAATACTGTGGACAATCCCCACACTCACTTTAAAGAATAGAATGTTGACAGTAGGCCAAAGTCATGTTGAAAGGTAAGAGGTGTGTGTAGGTGTGTGTAAGTGTGTGTTTGACAGCTGCAGCAACAGATTTAACCCTCGCTGCATCATCAGAGCAGCAACAAGCAACAAAAGCTATTATTAACACAGATCAGAGAGAAACACACACACACACACACACACACGGGGCCCCCTCGTATAAATAACACACACACACCATGAACTGTTTCAGCATCACATTTAAGGCCCGGACACACCAAGCCGATTTTGGCCGTCGATAGATGTCAGGCCGACGATGAGCGTCCTGTCACCCTACTCAGATTGGTGTGTCCCGCACCGTCGTGTCTTTTCGGCCGTGCCGACACCTTGCTGTCGGCCAAAGGCTGTCGGCCAAATAATCACTCTGATTGGCTGTTCAGCTAGCGAATCAGTGCATGAGAAGCTAAACGGAAGTGAGGGACGCAAACAAACGATTTAAGAAGGCACACACAGACGGCTATTGTTTTTCATTTTCTGGGCTGATACCGCCAGTACCGCACGAAACATGTTTTCGATGGAGGAGAGTGAAAATGGAACGCACACACTATTTGTTGTTTGTTTGTATCACGCAGTCTGTCTTCCGGTTGTTGCCTCTTTTGAATGACGAATACACACTACCGCCGCCTGCTGGTAAGGAGAGTTATTGCCACTCACGCATGCGCAGTGCGTACGTGCTTCTTGGCCGTCGGCTGAAGTCTTTGCGGTGTTCCAGTGGTGACTGTTGGCCAAGACGCAGAGAAGCGAGGCGACGTAACAGTCGGGTCCGTCTGTGTCAGTTCTTTGGTGTCAGTTCGGTGTGTCCGGGCCTTAAGATGTCTGCTTTATTTCAGAAACCAGGTTCTGATGCAAACTTTAAAAACGTTTTGATTTAAGTTTTGTCGGTTTCTTTTGTGGGCAGTTCCTTTTCTTGTCATGCGGTAAAAAAGGTGGCGCGGGGGGATCACTTCATTGATCCTGATGATGAACTGTAAGAATATCTCCACATCTGTACGTAACGTATGTGCGTCTGGAGTTTTCATTGGTCCCTCTTCTTTAGAGAAGACCAGGAAATGATGGATACACGGATCGTCTTCAAATCAATAGGCACGCAATGACTCTAAATAATAATGATCGCGCCACCAAACACACATTCAGACTAAAGGAACCAGCCTGTTTGGAACATGTAACAAGTAGAAAGTACAGGTATTTGGGTTCAAAATGTAAGAAGTCAAAGTAAAAAGTCATCAGAAAAATAAGTAGTGGAGTAAAGTACTGATATCAGAAACATGTACTTAAGTACAGTAACAAAGTATTTGTACTCCATTACTTCCCACCTCTGCGCCAATATGTTGAACTTATTGGCTAAGGCCCTTCTGTACTGAAAACTCTGTGTTACGATTGGCTTAGGAACGTCTGTATGGTTAATAAACGTCATCAGATCCTTACCGTCGTCCAGAGTGATCTCCTGCAGACCCAGAGACTCGGGACGCTCCCCAAACTCCTGCTTGATGCTCGAGGAGGAAGGAGACACCTTCAGGGGGGGAGGAGACGTCACCAAGACTCTCCTGGAGCTCAGAGAGGGGGAGAGTCTCCTCTGAAGTCCACTTGAGGAGGAGGAGGAGGGAGGAAGGGTGAAGGACTGAGGACAAGTGGAGGAGATCTGAGAAAGCAAGGAAGAAGTGCTAGGAGGTAGGGAGGAAGTGTGAGGAGGCATCGAGGGGATGGAGGAGGTGTGAGGGGAAGTGGAAGTGATCTGAGGAAGCAAGGAAGAGGTTTGAGGAGGTAGGGGGGAGGAGTTAGGAGGGATGTAGGAGGAGTGAGGAAACATTAAGGAGGTGTGAGGAGGTAAGGAGGAAGTGGGATGAGGGATTGAGGAGGTGTAAGGAGGAATGGAGGAGGTGTTAGGAAGCAAGGAAGAGGAGTGAAGAGGCACTGAAGAGGTGTAAGGAGGTAAAGAGGAAGTGGGAGGCAGGGATGAGGTGTTAGGAAGCGAGGACGAAGAGTGAGGAGGAAGGAAGGAGGAGTTAGTAAACATTAAGGAGGAGTGAGGAGGTACGGACGAGTTAGGAGGTATAGAGGAGGAGTTAGGAAGAAAGGAAGAAGTGTTAGGAGGTAGGGAAGAGTTAGAAAGCAAGGAAGAGGAGTGAGGAAGAAAGGAAGAGGAGTTAGAAAGCAAGGAAGAGGAGTGAGGAGGTAGGGAGGAGGAGTGAGGAGGGTGATGGAGGCGAGGCGGCCCACAATGCACCGGGAGGTCACATGACTCGTAGAACTGCATGTCTGGTTCCGGCTGGTGGAAGGCGGGGCCAGGTGCATTGTGGGAGTTGTGGTCCGGCTCCTGTTTGACGGCGGGCAGGAAGGTGAAGTTCCGCGTTAGGCTCCGCCTCCTTTTCCCGTTGGAGACACAGAACTGGACCAGAACCGGTTCTGAGGTTCTCCGGTTCAGACGAGGAACCTCCACCACCAGAACGCACTGAAACACATTTACACTAACACGTTCAAAACTACAAGATTCACAACTACAGGAAATCAAAACACTTTACTCATTTCTACAGGTGAGACAGGTGAAGACAGACGAGGGACAGGTGAGAGACAGGTGAGGGACAGGTGAGAGACAGGTGAGAGACAGACGAGGGACAGGTGAGGGACAGGTGAGAGACAGGCGAGGGACAGGTGAGAGACAGGTGAGGGACAGGTGTGAGACAGGTGAGAGACAGACGAGGGACAGGTGAGAGACAGGTGAGGGACAGGTGAGAGACAGACGAGGACAGGTGAGGACAGGTGAGACAGGTGAGAGACAGGTGAGGGACAGGTGAGAGACAGGTGAGAGACAGGTGAGGGACAGGTGAGAGACAGGTGAGAGAGAGGTGAGGGACAGGTGAGAGACAGGTGAGGGACATGTGAGAGACAGGTGAGAGACAGGTGAGGGACAGGTGAGAGAGAGGTGAGGGACAGGTGAGAGAGAGGTGAGGGACAGGTGAGAGACAGGCGAGGGACAGGTGAGAGACAGGCAAGGGACAGGTGAGAGACAGGTGAGAGAGAGGTGAGGGACAGGTGAGGGACAGGTGAGAGACAGGTGAGAGAGAGGTGAGAGACAGGTGAGACACAGGTGAGAGACAGGTGAGAGAGAGGTGAGGGAGAGGTGAGGGACAGGTGAGAGACAGGTGAGGGACAGGTGAGAGACAGGTGAGGACAGGTGAGAGACAGGTGAGAAGAAAATATGAGGAGGTAAAGAGGAATTGGGATGAGGGATTGAGGAGGTGTAAGGAGGAATGGAGGAGGTGTTAGGAAGCAAGGAAGAGGGTGAAGAGGCACTGAAGAGGTGTAAGGAGGTAAAGAGGAAGTGGGAGGCAGGGATGAGGTGTTAGGAAGCGAGGATGAAGAGTGAGGAGGAAGGAAGGAGGAGTTAGTAAACATTAAGGAGGGGTGAAGAGGTAAGGAGGAGTTAGGAGGTAAGGAGGAGGAGTTAGGAAACATTAAGGAGGAGTGAAGAGGTAAGGAGAAGTTAGGAGGTATAGAGGAGGAGTTAGTAAGAAAGGAAGAAGAGTTAGGAGGTAGGGAACAGGAGTAAGAAAGCAAGGAAGAGGAGTGAGGAGGTAGGGAACAGGAGTAAGAAAGCAAGGAAGAGGAGTGAGGAGGTAGGGAACAGGAGTTAGAAAGCAAGGAAGAGGAGTGAGGAGGTAGGGAACAGGAGTTAGAAAGCAAGGAGTGAGGAGGTAGGGAACAGGAGTTAGAAAGCAAGGAAGAGGAGTGAGGAGGTAGGGAACAGGAGTAAGAAAGCAAGGAAGAGGAGTGAGGAGGTAGGGAACAGGAGTTAGAAAGCAAGGAAGAGGAGAGGAGGTAGGGAACAGGAGTTAGAAAGCAAGGAAGAGGAGTTAGGAGGTAGGGAACAGGAGTAAGAAAGCAAGGAAGAGGAGTGAGGAGGTAGGGAACAGGAGTTAGAAAGCAAGGAAGAGGAGTTAGGAGGTAGGGAACAGGAGTTAGAAAGCAAGGAAGAGGAGTGAGGAGGTAGGGAACAGGAGTAAGAAAGCAAGGAAGAGGAGTGAGGAGGTAGGGAACAGGAGTTAGAAAGCAAGGAAGAGGAGTTAGGAGGTAGGGAACAGAAGTTAGAAAGCAAGGAAGAGGAGAGGAGGTAGGGAAGAGGAGTTAGAAAGCAAGGAAGAGGAGTTAGGAGGTAGGGAACAGGAGTTAAAAAGCAAGGAAGAGGAGTGAGGAGGTAGGGAACAGGAGTTAGAAAGCAAGGAAGAGGAGTGAGGAGGTAGGGCACAGGACTTAGAAAGAAAGGAAGAGGAGTGAGGAGGTAGGGAGGAGGAGTTAGAAAGCAAGGAAGAGGATCGAGGAGGTAGGGAACAGGAGTTAGAAAGCAAGGAAGAGGAGTGAGGAGGTAGGGAACAGGAGTTAGAAAGCAAGGAAGAGGAGTGAGGAGGTAGGGAGGAGGAGTTAGAAAGCAAGGAAGAGAAGTGAGGAGGTAGGCGAACAGGAGTTAGAAAGCAAGGAAGAGGAGTGAGGATGTAGGGAACAGGAGTTAGAAAGCAAGGAAGAGGAGTGAGGAGGTAGGGAAGAGGAGTTAGAAAGCAAGGAAGAGGAGTGAGGAGGTAGGAAGGAGGAGTTAGAAAGCAAGGAAGAGGAGAGAGGAAGCAAGGAAGAGGAATGAGGAGGTAGGGAAGAGGAGTTAGAAAGCAAGGAAGAGGAGTGAGGAGGTAGGGAACAGGGGTTAGAAAGCAAGGAAGAGGAGTGAGGAAGCAAGGAAGAGTGAGGAAGCAAGGAAGAGGAGTGAGGAGGTAGGGAAGAGGAGTTAGAAAGCAAGGACGAGGAGTGAGGAGGTAGGGAAGAGGAGTTAGAAAGCAAGGACGAGGAGTGAGGAGGTAGGGAAGAGGAGTTAGAAAGCTAGGAAGAGGAGTGAGGAAGAAAGGAAGAAGAGTGAGGAGGTAGGGAAGAGGAGTTAGAAAGCAAGGAAGAGGAGTGAGGAGGTAGGGAAGAGGAGTAAGAAAGCAAGGAAGAGGAGTGAGGAAGCAAGGAAGAGGAGTGAGGAGGTAGGGAGGAATTAGGAGGTATGGAGGAGGAGTTAGGAAGAAAGGAAGAGGAGTGAGGAAAAAAGGAAGAAGAGTGAGGGGGTAGGGAACAGGAGTTAGAAAGCAAGGAAGAGGAGTGAGGAGGTAGGGAACAGGAGTTAGAAAGCAAGGAAGAGGAGTGAGAAGGTAGGGAAGAGGAGTAAGAAAGCAAGAAAGCAAGGAAGAGGAGTGAGGAGGTAGGGAACAGGAGTGAGGAGGTAGGGAACAGGACTATAAAGACAGCACATTGTAGAGGAGGAGAGACCTGTATAGTGAAAGTGTTTCTACTCACACCGCTGCTTTTTTCCAGCAGAACTCTGGCATCCATTTCCCAAAGGGATCTTCCATCTGAGGGTTCAATTCAATACATTTATTCACAAACAGTTTAAAAATACAATAACATTTAGAAGACAGAATGGAGATATGTGAAATGGAGCACGCTGATAAACGCTCTGAAGCTTTGAACTAGGGGCCCAAACACTAAACACTAAGTATCTAAAATATACATCACTTTATATTATTGGTCAACCACTTAGAGATGTCCCGCCCCTTCGCCTATCACGTACAATGTGTTTTAGCGCGAGCCAATAGGAGCGCGAGTGTTCTATTGTGATGTCACTATGTTCCGGAAGTAAACAAAGGAGTCCAATGGAGGCGTTTCAGGCCCCTCTAAAGGAACAAAGATTCTCTCTCTTTTTCTTCTGATCCATTTCTATAAAAACCTGTCTGAAAATGAGCTGATCAGATTTTGGCCACTTTATGATGTCATAACGATGTTTTGTCTTGTGTAACCATTAGCCAATCAGCAACCAAGGTACCCCCCCCCCCCCCTTATCACCTGAATCTCCTCCTAGAGCACCATTGAGTTCATTGTAACCAAATCTCTCTCAGAGGGGCGTGGGGAGGGGCACCTTATTTTCATCTAAAGTAACAGACAGAGAATCAGCACTTTGGAAACAGGGCTGAAACAGAGGGGATTATGGGATGCTGCAATGATCTGTTTGGTGTTTCAGCCAATCAGAGACAGGCTCTGGATATATCTGAGACCTGTGATATATTGATGAAGAACAGTATAATAGGGGACCTTTAAAATAGGGGCCCAAACGAAACAGTAAGTATTTCAAATATATATTACTAGCCTATCACGTACAATGTGTTGGAGCGCTAGCCAATAGAAGCTCGAGTGTTCTATTGTGATGTCACTATGTTCCCTTTAAAGGACCTTGAACAGAACCTGGTGTGTTTAACGTGCAGCAGAGTGATTTAAAGCGGTCTGACCGGGGCCTTTCTCCATGAACACCACTCTGGACTGGGAGCAGATGTTTGATCCTCTGATGACAAGCTCCTCTCCTCCGTCAGAGGAGCAGCAGGAGGGGGAGAAGCTCTCCACCTGAGGAACCTCCTGCCCCGAGCGCTGGGCTGCAACACACACACACACACACACACACACACACACACACACACACACACACACACACACACACACACACACACACACACACACTATATATATTATAAAATCTGAAACAGTCTGAAAAGTTCACAAAACCTAAACTGGGATCTTGGGAAAACCGTTCCATTGATCAAAAATCCCTTTTAGGTCAATTAAGTTGAGAGTCTTGAGAGCTGCTCAAACGTTTAATCTCTTCTTAAAGTATGGCGAATCAGTACCACCACAAAATCGATCTCTCGTTCATTCCTATCTCAGCACACTATGCCGATCATTATGCATGTTTTGATGTGTATTTGTACGTATAGTAGCAACGCTCCAGGACCAGTAGTGCAGCCAACTTTAGGTGGAAGATGAGGAATGAGATGAAGACGTATGCATTTCCCAACTTGGGATCAATAAAGTACTTCTTATCGTATTCCCTGCACACACAGTGATACTACAGGAGACTCACAGCACTCCACAGCGTTGGATGTTGTCTGCAGCCACAGCATGCGTCCGTCCGACTGCGGCAAGGCGACCCTGAACACAACACGCACCCTCGTGTTCTTCCTGCCGATGGCCATCTCGCCTTTCTTCAGCTCGATGTCGGCGTTACGCAGCTTCAAGATGCCCGCACAGTCGATGCTGCGGAGAGAGTTAAAGGTCTCCTATTATACTATTTGTAGGCATATATTATAGGTCTCAGATATCGACTACTCTTCTCTGAGGGGTTTGAGTGGTGGGAAGCCCTCCTGTACCTGGCGGCCATGCTGTTGCCGGGCAGAAGAGGGATCTCCAGGATCTTGGAGCCGCCCGTCATCTTCTCCAGACAGGAAGTGGTCACCGTCTTCCCCGTCACGCGGTGCACCTGGTAGAAGGAGTGAGGCCGGAGGACGCGGTCGTCTGCAGTGCCGATGAACAGCAGGAGGCTGAGCGGCTGCTCGCTGTATCCAATCAGCTGCAGGGACAGAGGGACAGGTGAGAGACAGCTGAGAGAGAGGTGACGGACAGATGAGAGACAGGTGAGAGACAGGTGAGAGACAGGTGAGAGACAGCTGAGAGACAGGTGAGAGATAGGTGAGGGACAGGTGAGAAACAGGTGAGGGACAGCTGAGAGACAGGTGAGAAACAGGTGAGAGACAGGTGAGAGACAGGTGAGAGACAGGTGAGAGAAATGTGAGAGACAGGTGAGAGACAGGTGAGAGACAGGTGAGAGACAGGTGAGAGACAGCTGAGAGACAGGTGAGAGATAGGTGAGGGACAGGTGAGAAACAGGTGAGGGACAGCTGAGAGACAGGTGAGAAACAGGTGAGAGACAGGTGAGAGACAGGTGAGAGAAATGTGAGAGACAGGTGAGAGACAGGTGAGAGACAGGTGAGAGACAGGTGAGAGACAGGTGAGAGACAGGTGAGAGACAGGTGAGAGAAATGTGAGAGACAGGTGAGAGACAGGTGAGAGACAGGTGAGAGACAGGTGAGGGAAATGTGAGAGACAGGTGGACAGTCTGAGAGTAACTCTGGAGTAACTGTGAGAGGTGAAGCGTCTTCATACTGTCAACACAGGTTAAAAAACTAAAAAGAGTAATACAAAAACTGTAATAAACTTACAAAAAAGTACTTTTTCTTCCAATTGTTTAAATGTTATTCATCTTTTTTTAAATATAATTTAGGTCAGGATACTAGCTCCTGAGGTCAGGATACTAGCTCCTGAGGTCAGGATACTAGCTCCTGAGGTCAGGATACTAGCTCCAGAGGTCAGGATACTAGCTCCTGAGGTCAGGATACTAGCTCCAGAGGTCAGGATACTAGCTCCTGATCCTGAGGTCAGGATGTTAGCTCCTGAGGTCAGGATACTAGCTCCTGAGGTCAGGATACTAGCTCCTGAGGTCAGGATATTAGCTCCTGAGGTCAGGATACTCCTGAGGTCAGGATATCAGCTCCTGAGGTCAGGATACTAGCTCCTGAGGTCAGGATACTAGCTCCTGAGGCCCCCTGCTGTTTTTACTTCCTGTACAGAGCCTCAGTTTTCACCCTCGCTGCAGCGGGAGCCTCTGGAGAATGTGACACCAGAACAGCTGCTGGTGTTTGTTACCGCTCTTTCCTCTAAGCCGCAGAACAAACACACTCACACCCTCGCTCAGATTCAATGCAGGAAAACGGAGGGAAATCAGTGTTTCAGAGCCCAGTGACATGTGTTCTGTTTCTGTTCGGAGGGTTTCAATGATTAGTGCAGTATAAATCTATATGCAGTATTTTGGTCTTTTCTAGAACATTTTAACTATCTATTAATTATTTGTGATATATGTCTTTTTAACTGTAGATATGTTTATATTTGCTGTTTATTGTTTTTATTTTATTATGTTTTTACCTTTTAAATATATTAACGCCTGAACACACTGCTGCTCTATCAAAAATAATTTCCCAATTTGGGATCATTAAAGTGTCTGTGAGTCTGAGTCTGAACATGAGCCTGAAATCAAACGTGTCTGGTTTTTAAGACTCACTTTGACGAGTGGATGTCCTGCAGTCGCTGCCTTGATGGACCCGCGGCTGCCCTCCGTCTCATAGTGAGCGCGGTGGTAAGATCGGGGCTGGACCTCCACCCTCAGCTCATACTGGTCAAACTGGCTGGGCAGGGGCCAGTCCAGAGGGGGGGGCGACGAGGCTCTGCAGGGACACACACACTGTTACTCAAAGTAGAGTCCACATACCCCCCTGTAGAACTGGAAAGGGTTGTCTTGTTTGTTTTTGTGTGATGTCTCCAGAGGGAGTTTCTCTCCCACACACTCTCCTCATATCTCAGTAGCATTTAGATATTTTAGATATTTTCCCCCAAGTTTAGCAGCCCTAACTCTGAGTATCTGTATGAAAGAAGCCCACCTGAACAGAGGGGGGTTCTCTCCCCACACACTCCATCTCAATTTGTAATTCAACATGTATATTTTCTACTTTCTTGTTTATTTCTAGTCTTTAAATGTCTATTGTACAATGCCATGTGTTTTTAGGCTGCTGCAACACAAACATTTCCCAAATTGGGATCAATAAAGTACTTCTTATCTTATCTTCTCAGTTGCATTTAGATATTTTCCCCCAAGTTTAGCAGCCCTAACTCTTGAGTATGTGTATGTATATATATATGATATGATATGAAGATGCGCCGGGGAAGATGGCTGCATTGTCTTTTGGCTCCTCTCCAACTTTGCCTTTTTTCGTATTTTTGTAGTGTTTATCTCTGTTTATCTGTGTTATTGTGTTTCTCTGTGGGAGGAGCCTGTAACCTAAGATGTTCATCGTCATAACTACACTGTGGCTATGTACAAATGACAAATAAAAACCTTGAAACCTTGAATGAAGCCCACCTGAACAGAGGGGGGTTCCCAGGTTTGGGTTTGTTCCAGCTGAAGTGTGAGGGCACCTGCAGGAAGAGGTCAGTGAGGTCGTCCTGCCCCGCCCCCTCCTCCCCGGGGGGGTCCAGGAAGGCCTCCAGGTCCCCCTGCCCGGCCAGCAGCCCCCCCGTGGTCCTCCGGGTCTTGGAGGGGACGTCCAGCTCCTGGTAGCCCGACAGCAGGAAGGCTGCGGCGGGACTCCCCACCCAGGAGTCGTCTGTGACGCTGCCCCGCGGAGAGGCTCCCGGGCTGGGGGAGTGATGGGGGGAGTGATGGGGGGAGTGGAAGCCGGCGTGGGGGCCAGCGCTGGAGTGACGTCTCTTTCCACAGGGGGACGTTGGTCGGGAGGACGGCCTGAGGAAGACGTCTGCTGTTAGATCAACTGTATTACACGTTTCTGAAATGTGTAAATATACAAATGAAGCGCAGAAATGTGAACACCGGATAAAGCCAGGTTCATATTCTTGTTTCATGTTGATGTTGACACATTAGAGTCAGAGGGTTTACCAGAGGGATATCTCTTTGTCTCACTTAAGTTAGTAAATGAAGCACCTTGATGTGTATTTTGGATGTTTAATGACACATTAAGGAAGCAAAACATCCCAAACAAAGCGCATTTGTTGTTGTTTTTGTCTTGTGTGTGTTTTGTTGTTGTTATTTAAGCCTGTATTAAGTGTCTTTGAGTACCTAATATAATATAAATAATATAACACAGTTACCTGGAGGTGGGTCTGGGGGTCAGCCAGCTCTCCTCGGTGACGCTGGTCCGGGGGGAGTGATGAGGCGACTGTCGGGGCGACTGTCGGGGCGACTGTCGGGGCGACTGGTGAGGCGACAGCGATGGACTGAAAGCACCAGGATGTTGGTACTTCTGCTGCCAAAGCTCCACTCCGAAGGCCCCGCCCCCGCAGCCAGGTGAGCCAACGGGGGAGCAGAGAGCCAGGTGAGCGGCGTCCCTAAGCTCCGCCTCCAGGTCGTCATGGGAGAAGGACTCGCAGGAGGACAGGTCGGACATCCAGCTGCGAGAGGACAGGCTGCTGCAGAGACTGGCACTCAGAGCAGGGTCTCTATAACTGGGAACCAGAGGAAGGTACAGCTGGCCCCTGAGGAGAGGAACGGTTCTGTATATAGCAACTTTCAACACGAGGCAATTCAAAGTAGTATTTTTTAAATACATTTTCGAGTTGTCTTTTTTTGAATAATTCTTTTTTGGCAGAAGGGGTGGGATTAAATAAGCGTAAACTTGTGTAATTAGGTAGATCATTTGTTTACATATCATTTGTAAGAAAACATTTGTTTTGTCAACAGCTTTAAAATCAAAACCTGTTAAAGATCTGCTCAAAGACTGTTGGTCACCCTGTCAGAGACTTTCTGACTCAGCAGACCATAATAACCTGTGAGGCTGTCCAACAACATCATCTGGGACAGGGGCGGACTTGGACGAAAAATCAGCCCGGGACTCTCGACCGGCCCACTTCGGTACCGCCGGCCCACCTCGGTACCGCAAGTAAATACCGCTAGTAAATTGTCGACTGGGGGGGGGGAGGAGTGCTAGTGACTTATCCGACCGGCCCACTTCGTCCGACCGGCCCACTTCAGTACCGGCCCATCGGGATTCGTCCCAAACGTCCCGATGGCCAGTCCGCCACTGATCTGGGACCCAAAGCATGCTCTGAACAGAGAATCTGAACTGCTACCATCTAATGGAGATTCACTAAAGTCAGCCTGAAGCCTCCTCTGTGCTCCAGTCAGTCCTCTCAGTAAACACAGAGCTACAGATCAGATGCACGCTGAAGGCTCTTTGAGCAGCTCTCACTGATCCTGCTGTTATGTTCAATGTTTGTTGTTCATGTATTGTGTCTTGATATTTGTCTGTTGCTGTTACACATGGAGCTGCGAGTCACATTTCAGACTTGATCTGACCGTTAAAGTATTATCGTATCGTATCATAATAATTTAGTTTTTGGGAAAGGGTTGGGATTAAATAAGCGTAAACTTCTTCCCACCCCTTTTCGGATGTGTATTTAGGTAGATCATTTGTTTATATATCATTTCTAAGTCAATTGTATTTTTGGTTATCGATTTGATACTGCTTACGTTTGTACAGTATCATAATTCAGAGCAGGGTCCCGGTAACTGGGAAGCAGAGGAAGATACAGCTGGCCCCTGAGGAGAGGAACGTTTCTTTATATAGCACCTTTCAACACGAGGAAATACGAGACGACCCCTCTTTATCAAGACTCATTTTTGGAAAAATACCTTTTTGAAGACCACATCTTGTTTTTGATAAAGAAAATAATTGTATTTGAAAATATTGATAACACACATCACACATTGTGTTCAAATGTGCCGTCTATTCGTCACATCACAGATGTCTTCTCATTCAGCTGCGTCATCACATCACGTCTTCCTCGCTGCCATCCTGGCATTAGATACGCAGCATTCCTTTAACCCATTTATGATGCTCTCTCGTAACTTCGCCTCTCTTGTTTATTAACTCGCCTACTTTTGATCCACTTTGTTGGAGTTGGTCTCCGTGTCTCTCCATCTCTCTCTCTCTCCTGTTGCTGTGAACTGTTTCCGTACTTTAAAGGTCACCTATCATGCTATTTCTAGGCAATAGCATAGGTCTCCGATATATAAAAATATATAAAAAACATGTCTATGAAGTGTTTTGCTCAAAATACCAAACAGATCACCCATTCTAGCCATGCTTCATATCCCTCTATTTCACTTCCTGTTTCAAAAATTGATAAAAAAAAGAGGGCCTGCTCATGCGGGAGATTCTACCGGCAGATACTGCCGTGATGAAACGTCATATCATGGATTATCAAGGATTCTTTCTGAAACAGTATGGAACTCAAAGGCTTTCTCTCTTGCCGGTTATACCACAAGGTGAGTTCCTTTTTATTTCCTGCTTCTTCACACACATGCTCTCCAGTACAGGTTAGCTCTGAGTGTTAGCGATGCTAATGTAAACACCGACCATATTACGTTCAAAACAGTCGGGCATTGTTTCTGATAGCAACTTTCTGATCGGCCCGTGGGTCCACATTTCAGATATTACGTCATATCGGACGCAAATCTGGATCAGCTCCGTTGTTCCCCCGTTTTTAGAGATTTGGGTACGGAGGAAAAGAGAGAGGGTTTTATTTTCTGACGCTGCGTGAGTAGCCTGACACACCGGGGACACATCTTTTTTATGTAGAAAAGACATCAAAAAGTGCATTTAGCATGATAGGTCCCCTTTAAGACTCGTTCGGCGCCATCTGTTGTTGTGACTGTGTAATTACATCGAAAAGTCTAGACCCAGAATATAAGACGACCCCTCTTTTTCAGATTTTTTTCTAGGAAAATAAACCCCGTCTTGTATTCGGATCAATACGGTAGTATTTTTTAAATCAATTATTTGACAAACCAGGATGCCTCGGGGTTCCCGCCCTCTGCCCGGCAACACGCCATCACTTCCTGTCCGCTTCCTGGATCCACATGGCTGTTGGGAGCGATGGAAGTGATCTGGATACTCGGGCACTCGAAGGTCCTGGTGTTCCCCAGGGAGCTGTACTGGGGCCCCTGGGAGTCGTACAGGGACCCCTGCAGTTGGTACTGGTAGTCGGCGGGAGGGAAAGGGTGAGTCTGAAGCTCAAGAGCCTGATTGGAGGAGGAAGAAGGGGGGGAGGCGCCATCGAGCTGTTGACCTGAGAGGAAACAACATGCAAATCATAAACAAACGAGAGCTCCATCATTTGATTTGCAAAGAGGCAAGACAAGAGTCATACAAGAATAATACAACAGGTTTAGTAGAGACACTGAATACTGATATTCACCTGAACATCAGCAGAGAGGACTCTTTAAAGTAGAGACACTACATACTGATATACACCTGAACATCAGCAGGAGAGGACTCTTTAAAGTAGAGACACTACATACTGATATACACCTGAACATCAGCAGTAGAGGACTCTTTAAAGTAGAGACACTACATACTGATATTCACCTGAACATCAGCAGTAGAGGACTCTTTAAAGTAGAGACACATAATAATATACACCTGAGCATCAGCAGTAGAGGACTCTTTACAGTAGAGACAAATACTAATATACACCTGCATCAGCAGTAGAGGACTCTTTAAAGTAGAGACACCACATACTGATATACACCTGAACATCAGCAGTAGAGGACTCTTTAAAGTAGAGACACTACATACTAATATACACCTGAGCATCAGCAGTAGAGGACTATTTAAAGTAGAGACACTACATACTGATATACACCTGAACATCAGCAGAGAGGACTCTTTAAAGTAGAGACACTACATACTGATATACACCTGAACATCAGCAGGAGAGGACTCTTTAAAGTAGAGACACTACATACTGATATCACCTGAACATCAGCAGTAGAGGACTCTTTAAGTAGACACTACATACTGATATACACCTGAACATCAGCAGGAGGGACTCTTTAAAGTAGAGACACTACATACTGATATACACCTGAGCATCAGCAGTAGAGGACTCTTTAAAGTAGAGACACTACATACTGATATACACCTGAACATCAGCAGTAGAGGACTCTTTAAAGTAGAGAAATACATACTGATATACACCTGAGCATCAGCAGGAGGACTCTTTAGTAGAGACACTACATACTGATATACACCTGAACATCAGCAGTAGAGGACTCTTTAAAGTAGAGACACTACATACTGATATACACCTGAGCATCAGCAGTAGAGGACTCTTTAAAGTAGAGACACTACATACTGTTATACACCTGAACATCAGCAGGAGAGGACTCTTTAAAGTAGAGACACTACATACTGATATACACCTGAACATCAGCAGGAGAGGACCCTTTAAAGTAGAGACACTACATACTGATATACACCTGAGCATCAGCAGTAGAGGACTCTTTAAAGTAGAGACACTACATACTGATATACACCTGAACATCAGCAGTAGAGGACTCTTTAAAGTAGAGACACTACATACTGATATACACCTGAGCATCAGCAGTAGAGGACTCTTTAAAGTAGAGACACTACATACTGATATACACCTGAACATCAGCAGGAGAGGACTCTTTAAAGTAGAGAAACTACATACTGATATACACCTGAGCATCAGCAGGAGAGGACTCTTTAAAGTAGAGACACTCCATACTGATATACACCTGAACATCAGCAGTAGAGGACTCTTTAAAGTAGAGACACTACATACTGATATACACCTGAGCATCAGCAGTAGAGGACTCTTTAAAGTAGAGACACTACATACTGTTATACACCTGAACATCAGCAGGAGAGGACTCTTTAAAGTAGAGACACTACATACTGATATACACCTGAACATCAGCAGGAGAGGACTCTTTAAAGTAGAGACACTACATTCTGATATACACCTGAACATCAGCAGGAGAGGACTCTTTAAAGTAGAGACACTGAATACTGAACATTAGTGAAGAGTAGGTCTGCAGCAGGATTGATTATTACTGTGAAATGTGCTGGATCGTATATCTGGTTATTAAAATAACCAGATATACGATGAAAGTAGTTCAGTGGTTATTAAAATAACCACTGAACTACTTTCTCATGAACTCAGAGTTCACTCACCGCACTATGAACAACAGTTGAGTAAATTCATTCACACAGCTGCACACACTCACCACAACATGACTATTAATACCACACACACACACACACACCACACACACACACACACACACACACACACACACACACAGCATGCAAAATAGGAAGTCAAAGCAGCAACTCTGAAGAGCTTCACTGTTGCTTTAAAACAAACACATTACATGGGATGAAGAGGATGAGGAAGAGGAGGAAGAGGAGGAGGAAGAGGAAGAAGAGGAGGAGGAGGGGGAAGAATAGGAGGAGGAGGAGAATGAGGATAAGGAAGAAGAAGAGGAGGAGGAGGAGGAAGAAGAAGAGGAGGAGGAGGAGGAGGAGGAGGAGGGGGAGGAAGAAGAGGAGGAGGAGGAGGAAGAGCATAAGGAAGAAGAAGAGGAGGAGGAGGAAGAAGAAGAGGAGGAGGATGAAGAAGAGGAGGAGGAGGAGAAAGAGGATAAGGAAGAAGAAGAGGAGGAGGAGGAGGAAGAAGAGGATAAGGAAGAAGAGAGGAGGAGGAGGAGGAGGAGGAGGAGGAGGAGGAGAGGAAGAGGAGGAGGAGGATTTTGAATTTTTTTAAGTAAAATCCTAAAACAAAACAACAACAAAAAACTTTGTAAATCTTTAGAAGACGAGGAGGAGGAAGATAAGAAAGAGGAAGAGGAAGAGGAAGAGCTGCCAGCTGGGCACCACAGAGCGGTTAGAAAACCAGGAAGTAAAACCTGCCGGCAGACAGGCAGCGAATCGAGGACTTCCTGTACCGAGTGGAAAACACCCAAAAGAATACTAATGTCTAAAATATGAATGCATTCACAAAATGCAACAGCTGTTTTAGTGTCTCTACTTTAAAGAGTCCTCTCCTGCTGATGTTCAGGTGTATATCAGTATGTAGTGTCTCTACTTTAAAGAGTCCTCTCCTGCTGATGTTCAGGTGTATATCAGTATGTAGTGTCTCTACTTTAAAGAGTCCACTCCTGCTGATGATCAGGTGTATATCAGTATGTAGTGTCTCCACTTTAAAGAGTCCTCTCCTGCTGATGATCAGGTGTATATCAGTATGTAGTGTCTCTACTTTAAAGAGTCCTCTCCTGCTGATGATCAGGTGTATATCAGTATGTAGTGTCTCTACTTTAAAGAGTCCTCTCCTGCTGATGATCAGGTGTATATCTGTGTGTAGTGTCTCTACTTTAAAGAGTCCTCTCCTGCTGATGATCAGGTGTATATCTGTGTGTAGTGTCTCTACTTTAAAGAGTCCTCTCCTGCTGATGTTCAGGTGTTTATCAGTATGCAGTGTCTCTACTTTAAAGAGTCCTCTCCTGCTGATGTTCAGGTGTTTATCAGTATGCAGTGTCTCTACTTTAAAGAGTCCTCTCCTGCTGATGTTCAGGTGTATATCAGTATGTAGTGTCTCTACTTTAAAGAGTCCTCTCCTGCTGATGTTCAGGTGTATATCTGTGTGTAGAGTCTCTACTTTAAAGAGTCCTCTCCTGCTGATGTTCAGGTGTATATCAGTATGTAGTGTCTCTACTTTAAAGAGTCCTCTCCTGCTGATGTTCAGGTGTATATCAGTATGTAGTGTCTCTACTTTAAAGAGTCCTCTCCTGCTGATGTTCAGGTGTATATCAGTATGTAGTGTCTCTACTTTAAAGAGTCCTCTCCTGCTGATGTTCAGGTGTATATCAGTATGTAGTGTCTCTACTTTAAAGAGTCCTCTCCGGCTGATGTTCAGGTGATTATCAGTATCTAGTGTCTCTACTTTAAAGAGTCCTCTCCTGCTGATGTTCAGGTGTATATCTGTGAAGTGTCTCTACTTTAAAGCGTCCTCTCCTGCTGATGTTCAGGTGTTTATCAGTATGTAGTGTCTCTACTTTAAAGAGTCCTCTCCTGCTGATGTTCAGGTGTATATCAGTATGTGTGTATCTACTTTAAAGAGTCCTCTCCTGCTGATGTTCAGGTGTATATCAGTATGTCGTGTCTCTACTTTAAAGAGTCCTCTCCTGCTGATGTTCAGGTGTATATCAGTATGTAGTGTCTCTACTTTAAAGAGTCCTCTCCTGTTGATGTTCAGGTGTATATCAGTATGCAGTGTCTCTACTTTAAAGAGTCCTCTCATGCTGATGTTCAGGTGTATATCAGTATGTAGTGTCTCTACTTTAAAGAGTCCTCTCCTGCTGATGTTCAGGTGTATATCAGTATGTAGTGTCTCTACTTTAAAGAGTCCTCTCCTGCTGATGTTCAGGTGTATATCAGTATGTAGTGTCTCTACTTTAAAGAGTCCTCTCCGGCTGATGTTCAGGTGATTATCAGTATCTAGTGTCTCTACTTTAAAGAGTCCTCTCCTGCTGATGTTCAGGTGTATATCTGTGTGAAGTGTCTCTACTTTAAAGCGTCCTCTCCTGCTGATGTTCAGGTGTTTATCAGTATGTAGTGTCTCTACTTTAAAGAGTCCTCTCCTGCTGATGTTCAGGTGTATATCAGTATGTAGTGTATCTACTTTAAAGAGTCCTCTCCTGCTGATGTTCAGGTGTATATCAGTATGTCGTGTCTCTACTTTAAAGAGTCCTCTCCTGCTGATGTTCAGGTGTATATCAGTATGTAGTGTCTCTACTTTAAAGAGTCCTCTCCTGTTGATGTTCAGGTGTATATCAGTATGCAGTGTCTCTACTTTAAAGAGTCCTCTCATGCTGATGTTCAGGTGTATATCAGTATGTAGTGTCTCTACTTTAAAGAGTCCTCTCCTGCTGATGTTCAGGTGTATATCAGTATGTAGTGTCTCTACTTTAAAGAGTCCTCTCCTGCTGATGTTCAGGTGTGTATCAGTATGTAGTGTCTCTACTTTAAAGAGTCCTCTCCTGTTGATGTTCAGGTGTATATCAGTATGCAGTGTCTCTACTTTAAAGAGTCCTCTCCTGCTGATGTTCAGGTGTATATCAGTATGTAGTGTCTCTACTTTAAAGAGTCCTCTCCTGCTGATGTTCAGGTGTATATCAGTATGTAGTGTCTCTACTTTAAAGAGTCCTCTCCTGCTGATGTTCAGGTGTATATCAGTAATATGTAGTGTCTCTACTTTAAAGAGTCCTCTCCTGCTGATGTTCAGTTGTATATCAGTATGTAGTGTCTCTACTTTAAAGAGTCCTCTCCTGCTGATGTTCAGGTGTATATCTGTGTGTAGTGTCTCTACTTTAAAGAGTCCTCTCCTGCTGATGTTCAGGTGTATATCAGTATGTAGTGTCTCTACTTTAAAGTCCTCTCCTGCTGATGTTCAGGTGTATATCTGTAGTGTTCTACTTTAAAGAGTCCTCTCCTGCTGATGTTCAGGTGTTATTAGTATGTAGTGTCTCTACTTTAAGAGTCCTCTCCTGCTGATGTTCAGGTGTATATCAGTATGTGTGTCTCTACTTTAAAGAGTCCTCTCCTGCTGATGTTCAGGTGTATATCAGTATGTAGTGTCTCTACTTTAAAGAGTCCTCTCCTGCTGATGTTCAGGTGTATATCAGTATGTAGTATCTCTACTTTTAAAGAGTCCTCTCCTGCTGATGTCAGGTGTATATCAGTATGTAGTGTCTCTACTTTAAAGAGTCCTCTCCTGCTGATGTTCAGGTGTATATCAGTATGTAGTGTCTCTACTTTAAAGAGGTCCTCTCCTGCTGATGATCAGGTGTATCAGTATGTAGTGTCTCTACTTTAAAGAGTCCTCTCCTGCTGATGATCAGGTGTATATCAGTATGTAGTGTCTCTACTTTAAAGAGTCCTCTCCTGCTGATGATCAGGTGTATATCAGTATGTAGTGTCTCTACTTTAAAGAGTCCTCTCCGCTGATGTCAGGTGTATATCAGTGTGTAGTGTCTCTACTTTAAAGAGTCCTCTCCTGCTGATCAGGTGTATATCATGTGTAGTGTCTCTACTTTAAAGAGTCCTCTCCTGCTGATGTTCAGGTGTATATCAGTATGTAGTGTCTCTACTTTAAAGAGTCCTCTCCTGCTGATGTTCAGTGTATATCAGTATGTAGTGTCTCTACTTTAAAGAGTCCTCTCCTGCTGATGTTCAGGTGTATATCAGTAGTTAGTGTCTCTACTTTAAAGAGTCCTCTCCTGCTGATTTCAGTGTATATCTATGTATGTCTCTACTTTAAAGAGTCCTCTCCTGCTGATGTTCAGTGTATATCAGTATGTAGTGTCTCTACTTTAAAGAGTCCTCTCCTGCTGATGTTCAGGTGTATATCAGTATGTAGTGTCTCTACTTTAAAGAGTCCTCTCCTGCTGATGTTCAGGTGTAATATCAGTATGTAGTGTCTCTACTTTAAAGAGTCCTCTCCTGCTGATGTTCAGGTGTATATCAGTATTATGTCTCTACTTTAAAGAGTCCTCTCCTGCTGATGTTCAGGTGTTATCAGTATGTAGTGTCTCTACTTTAAAGAGTCCTCTCCTGCTGATGTTCAGGTGTATATCAGTATTAGTGTCTCTACTTTAAAGAGTCCTCTCCTGCTGATGTTCAGGTGTGTATCAGTATGTAGTGTCTCTACTTTAAAGAGTCCTCTCCTGTGATGTTCAGGTGTATATCAGTATGTAGTGTCTCTACTTTAAAGAGTCCTCTCCTGCTGATGTTCAGGTGTATATCAGTATGTAGTGTCTCTACTTTAAAGAGTCTCTCCTGCTGATGTTCAGGTGTATATCAGTATGTATGTCTCTACTTTAAAGAGTCTCCTCCTGCTGATGTTTCAGGTGTAATATATGTAGTGTCTCTTCTTTAAAGAGTTCTCTCCTGCTGATGTTCAGGTGTATATCAGTATGTAGTGTCTCTACTTTAAAGAGTCCTCTCCTGCTGATGTTCAGGTGTATATCAGTATGTAGTGTCTCTACTTTAAAGAGTCCTCTCCTGCTGATGTTCAGGTGTATATCAGTATGTAGTGTCTCTTCTTTAAAGAGTTCTCTCCTGCTGATGTTCAGGTGTATATCAGTATGCAGTGTCTCTACTTTAAAGAGTCCTCTCCTGCTGATGTTCAGGTGTATATCAGTATGTAGTGTCTCTACTTTAAAGAGTCCTCTCCTGCTGATGTTCAGGTGTATATCAGTATGTAGTGTCTCTTCTTTAAAGAGTTCTCTCCTGCTGATGTTCAGGTGTATATCAGTATGTAGTGTCTCTACTTTAAAGAGTCCTCTCCTGCTGATTGAAATGCTTATAATCACCACATAGTGTGACCGTGTTTAAAAAAAAGCATGTGCTACTATTTCTGATCCGAGAGAGCCACCACCTGTATGCAGAGGATTGAAATAGCACCAGAGTAAATGTTTGCAGAGTGAAGCAGGTAAAACAGTCGGGTCACATGACACCATGTTGTGCCTTATATTAAGAAATATTATTTTAGTAAAGCTATAAAAACGCATGGATTAAGGTTATAATAGAAATGCTATGTTTCTACTGTCTGCTAAAGTTGCAGACAAACGTTAAATGTGAAAAATTCTTATTTTGTCTCTTATTTTCACGAGATTGTGCCATCAAATTACTTTAAAAAGTACTTTAAGTGAGTAATAAATATTAATACTTCATATCATTACATCATAATATGTAATAGCCCATAATATAAAAGTTAAGATGAATAAAATCTGCCATTTTTGTGAGTTCAAAGTAAACACAACTAAAATGTTACAAAATGACCACCACAGCCTACTAATCAGAACATAAAAAGAATGCAGATTAATTAATAAAATAATAAACACACTGTGAACAGTCTCTGTAGCTTTCTGTGGTTTAAAAGGAAGCTAATCCATATTTTTAATTAACCCACATTTAAATATTTAACCTCAATTTAACAGCAGACAGCCGGAGGTGTCACATACACTGAAGTCTGACAGCTCCACTTCCGGTTACGACTTTCAAAGTAAAAGCAAAATATTGAGGTAGATCACCATAGTACAAGATCTGAGTACTTCGTTTTGTACTTTTACTCAAGTACAAGATCTGAGTACTTCTACTTTTACTCAAGTACAAGATCTGAGTGCTTTCCCCACCTCTATCTATACATCTATCTAATGCTGAGTTTTATTCTGAAGGCCGCACAGCTTCACTTCCGGTCTAACCGCCGCTGCCTCCCGTTAACTTCACGCTGAATGGTGACACATTTCTAACGAACGTCGTCAAAATAAAAGCCCGTTTACCTGCCGCCTGTCTCCCGTCGAACATCAGTCTGAAGTCCAGCTCCTCGGCGCAGTTTACCGACGACATTGACCCGTTAAACGGTTAAAACCTGTCTGTCTGTCGAACCTGTCTCACTCACAACAAACACGTCACTAAAAGTTGTTACCCGCCATCCGTTCGGTTAATAAACGCGCCCACAGGAAGTGCAGTCAAAGCGTTAAAGTCCCATTGTTGTTGTTGTTGTTGTTAACTTGTTGTTTGTTCCCTGTTTCTGTTCGGCTGTTTGAGTTTGAGTTGATCCCAGTGCTGCGTTCACGGTCTTTCCGTAAACTACAACACCGAGCCCCCAGGAAGTGAGCTGGATGTTGAAGCACATATTTTGGAATGACGTAGTGGCCAAACGGCGGTACTGCAGCCTCCGTGAAGGGGTGGGATGTAACTCATGATAATAATAATAATAATAATAATAGATAACATTTATTATAGCTAATTTCAAGGGACCCAAGGCCGCTTTACATGCTGTGAACAAACAAACAAACAAACAAGTTGGGCAAATAATAAAGTAAACATTAAATATATACTAGCAGTGAGATTAACTAAGTACATTTAGTCAAGTAGTTAAGTACAATTTTGAGGTACTTGTGCTTTACTTGAGTATTTCCATTGTTTATTCTACTAGATTTAATCAGAGGTGGTAAAAGTACTCAGATCTTGTACTTGAGTAAAAGTAGAAGTACTCAGATCTTGTATTTAAGTAAAAGTAGAAGTACTCAGATCTTGTACTTGAGTAAAAGTAGAAGTACTCAGATCTTGTATTTAAGTAAAAGTAGAAGTACTCAGATCTTGTATTTGAGTAAAAGTACTCAGATCTTGTACTGAGTAAAAGTAGAAGTACTCAGATCTTGTACTTGAGTAAAAGTAGAAGTACTCAGATCTTGTATTTAAGTAAAAGTAGAAGTACTCAGATCTTGTATTTAAGTAAAAGTAGAAGTACTCAGATCATGTACTTGAGTAAAAGTAGAAGTACTCAGATCTTGTATTTGAGTAAAAGTACTCAGATCTTGTACTGAGTAAAAGTAGAAGTACTCAGATCTTGTATTTGAGTAAAAGTACTCAGATCTTGTACTGAGTAAAAGTAGAAGTACTCAGATCTTGTATTTGAGTAAAAGTACTCAGATCTTGTACTGAGTAAAAGTAGAAGTACTCAGATCTTGTACTTGAGTAAAAGTAGAAGTACTCAGATCTTGTATTTGAGTAAAAGTACTCAGATCTTGTACTTGAGTAAAAGTAGAGGTACTCAGATCTTGTACTAAAAGTCCTGCATTCAAAATGTTCCTCAAGTACAAGTACAAAATATTAGCATCAAAATATACTTAAAGTACCAAAAGTAAAAGTAGTCATTCTGTTGCTTAAGTACTTGAGTAAATATACTTAGTTACTTGTTACTAACTCTTTCAGTCACAAAAAGGTCAAATGATATGTTTTAGAAAAAGGAATTGTTTCTCTCTCATTGTCAGAGAAGGCAAGTTGTGAAAATACACTCATTAACTTTCCTAATAAATCATTTGAATAAGTCTCAAAGTCTATAAACCATGGTGATCACATGTAAACATGAATTGTTTATAATTTAATATTAACCTCGTATTTTAAAGATGAAATAAGGAAACAGAACTTCCTAATCAGTAACAATAATATATAATAGAGTGTAATAATGATTCACTCAAGGCTCAGTATGAGGTGTTCAAGGTCTCATTTAAATGCTGTTATTAATCTTTAAGGATCTGTTTGTGTACTTCCCTTTTCTGACACCAACATCCTGTTTGAGACTAAAAAACTTGATCTGATATCTTTTTAGCAGCGTGACGGACACGCTGTGCACGGAAACACTTTCACAGACTGCAAAACACGATGATTTCTAAACTTCATACAGGGTGCAAACATGTTTTAGTCTCATTTACAGTATAAGGAGATTTAAAGACTTTTCATGTATGTTGGTTACTCTCTCATATTTCCCAGGGTCCTTGAAAGCAGCAACAGCCAGCCCCGTGGTGATGTCATCAGCTGGGTGTCAAGTTCAACTCAGGGAGGAAGTACTCAGAGACTTTACTGCAGTAAAAGTACTAATACTACACTGTACACATACTCTGTCACTATAAAAGTAATAATAACTACACTGTAAGAATACTCCGTCACAGTAAAAGTACTAATACCACACTGTAAGAATACTCCGTCACAGTAAAAGTACTAATACCACACTGTAAGAATACTCCGTCACAGTAAAAGTACTAATACCACACTGTAAGAATACTCCGTCACAGTAAAAGTACTAATACCACACTGTAAGAATACTCTGTCACAGTAAAAGTACTACACTTTAAAAATACTCGGTCACTATAAAAGTACTAATACTACACTGTAAGAATACTCTGTAACAGTAAAAGTACTAATACCACACTGTAAGAATACTCTGTAACAGTAAAAGTACTAATACCACACCGTAAGAATACTCTGTAACAGTAAAAGTACTAATACTACACTGTAAGAATACTCTGTAACAGTAAAAGTACTAATACTACACTGTAAGAATACTCTGTAACAGTAAAAGTACTAATACCACACTGTAAGAATACTCCGTCACAGTAAAAGTACTAATACCATCAAACTATGTGCAATATGTGCTATATGTGCAATATATACATTATATACATATGCCATTAATAACTGTGCAATATATACATTATATACATATGCCACTAATAACTGTGTAATATATACCTGGCTGCTAAATCCTAAGAACTGTTACAGGATTTGTATTTTGAAAAGTACTTTTTTTTACTTTTATTTTTTCATTATATTTGTTATTATATCATAACTTAGTACTTTTTTTAACATACGTAACATTCAGCTGTCTGTGGCTCTTTCCTGCTGTAACGAGTCCCCTCTGTGGGACTGATAAAGGGATTCTGATTAATACCACACTGTAAGAATACTCTGTCACAGTAAAAGTACTAATACCACACTGTAAGAATACTCCGTCAGAGTAAAAGTACTAATACCGCACTGTAAGAATACTCTGTCACAGTAAAAGTACTAATACTACACTGTACACATACTCTGTCTCTATAAAAGTAATAATAACTACACTGTAAGAATACTCTGTCACAGTAAAAGTACTCGTAACTCAATGTAAGAATACTACTTTTAGGACGTCAAAATATTGTTGATGCAGAAAAAAAGCAAAACGACCAGTTGTGGAGGAAGTATTCAGAGACTTTACTGCAGTAGAAGTATTAATACCACAGCTTTAAGTAAAAGTACTGCATTCAAAAAATAAATTAAAAATATTTAGAGTTCAAAGATGTACTTTTTAAGGCAGAAAAAAAAACCCAAAACCATAAAGATTCTGTTTTGAAATCTCTTCATTTGTTCTGACAGTTCCCATCCATCACTGACAGAGGAGCTTTACATGCAGACCAACAAACAAACTCAAATCTGGTTTTGTAACCTCCCGTGTGTTCCTCGTGTAAACACCAGCTTCTCCTCCTCTCAGCTCTTTTCTGGAGGCGTGTTTGCGTTTTGATCGTCTCCGTTGACATGTAGTGTTTCCTCCTCCTGCCGCATGTCGCCCGAGTGTCTCTTGCTGCTCTGCTCTTCTTCTGTGGTGCCGTTGGTCCTCCCGTCTCTCTTCCTCTTGCAGACCAGGTCCGACTCTTCGTCTCCGATTCGACCCTCCGGTATTCCCAGAACTCGGAGACACACCACGGAGGCCGCCTGCTCCGCAAACTTCTTCGACTTCTCCCTGAAAACCAGAGAGGGCAAAGTACACATCCTTTACTCGAGTAGAAGTACACATCCTTTACTCGAGTAGAAGTACACATCCTTTACTCGAGTAGAAGTACACATCCTTTACTCGAGTAGAAGTACACATCCTTTACTCGAGTAGAAGTACACATCCTTTACTCGAGTAGAAGTACACATCCTTTACTCGAGTAGAAGTACACATCCTTTACTCGAGTAGAAGTACACATCCTTTACTCGAGTAGAAGTACAGATACTCGTGTTTGAAAATACTCTGGTGAAAGTAGAAGTACTGACTAAACTTCTTTACTCAAGTCAAAGTAAAGAGGGCTTTGAAATGTACTGAAGTAAAAAGTACCCATAACTAGCAGCTGTTTTAAAGAGTACCTGACCTCCCTTTAGAGTATTTTCTATATTTATTGGTATGATTGTTTTTGTTATTGTTGTTATTGTTGTTGTTGTTCTGACCAGAGTGAAGATCTGAATCTCTTCCCTGCAAACGTCACCGTGGACTGAAAGCCTCGATCCAGAGAGCGCTGCACCTGAAACAGGAAGAAGAGCCAGAGCTGAGTGTGTGTGAGTGAGTGAGTGTGTGTGTGTCTCACCATCTCATAAAGTGTCTGTGAGTGTGAGTGTGTGTGTGTGTGTGTGTGTGTGTGTGTGTCTCACCATCTCATAAAGTGTCTGTGAGTGTGTGTGTGTGTGTGAGTGTGAGTGTGAGTGTGAGTGTGAGTGTGAGTGTGAGTGTGAGTGAGTGTGTGTGTGTGGGTGTGTGTGTGTGTGTGTGTGTGTGTGTGTCTCACCATCTCATAAAGGGGCTGCTGCAGCTTCTCCTTGCGGCTCCACTCCAGCAGGAACATCTTGGGGCTGAAGTGAGGAAGATACTCCCGTCTGGAACACACATCGTTTCATCAGGAACACATTCGGCTAAATAAACACCCCAAATCTTCCCTCCCTGACGCGGCTGCTCCTCTGACCGGATGAATTTGACGGCCATGGTGCTGACGTCTCCCTCCATCCTCAGAGCGTCGGGGGGGCAGTCTCCCTGCAGCTCGTTCCTCTTCTTCTGCAGCTCATCCTCCGTCTGCTGGCAGAACTGCTGCAGCCCGAACGCAGCGCTGCAACACAACAACAACAACAACACACACCTTTAGCTAAAGTCACAGGCAGACTCTAAACATAGTGACATGTTTAAAAAGTTATTTAATCTATAGGAAGCACTTGATCTTTGCACATTGTTAAATACCTACTATGTGCAATATATATATATATATATATATATATATATATGCCATTAATAACTGTCCAATATATACGTGGCTGCTATATCTTCAGAACTGTTAGAGCAGCGGTTCCCAACCTGTGGGCCGCGGCCCCCTAGTGGTCTGCGAAAGCATTGCAAGTGGGTCGCCAAATCATTTTTTTCATTTGACAACCAAAAACCACCAAAAACACAACACGGCATATTTATTGTTCCTTTAATCCCACTCTTCGTTAGAGCTCATTATTTCCCATTTCATGGCGTGTTGAGCCGCCCTTTGATTTCTACTACTCTTCAAACACCTTAAATTAAGATTACTCCTTGATTGACTTTTAAAAATATGTATTTTAGCCAGAAGAATAGTTGTGTTTATTAACTGTGTGCGGTTTTCATCTAAAAGCCCAAATAAAATATTAAAGGGTGTAAATTTAAATTCAATATTTGTCGCCAAATAATTTGCAAAACATTTGAATTTGTGTGGAAACATTTTCATTATTAAGATTTCTTTTCATTTGAACCTCCTTTCCTTTCTCTTTCTTGATCCTCCTTAGCAACGGTCATTACAGTCCTTAGCAACGGTCATTACAGTCCTTAGCAACGGTCTGTTCTACTGGATTTACAACGTGTCACATGTTCTGAATCGACCAATCAGAACTTTATTTAGCCTCCGTATTGTTTATGGTTGAATTTGGGCGGCGAAAACATTTGTGATCCTTAAGTGGGCGCTGAGTTGAAAAATGTTGGGAACCGCTGCTCTAAGAGGATATGTTTTTGTAAAATGTGTAACAAAAATCTTTAATACTTTTCAATGCATGCTCCTTAGTTAACATGAAGCTGTCTTTGGATCTTTTCTGCTGTAACAAATGTAAATTCCCCCTCTGTGGGACGAATAAAGGTTTCTGATTCTGATTTCCAGAAAAGATATTCTTTGTTGATACCAATTTGAAATGTTTTCGTCACAGCAGTGACTGCAGTATTGCAAGTACATCAGGAGCCATGTATTCCTTTTGTCCTTAGGCCTAATAATCTTATTAAGAAACACCTGGTTAATGAGGTGAAAGTACCTGATGTCAGCGTGAGTCTGAGCCGCCTGCAGCAGCTTCCCCTGAGGAGACTCCACCTTGTCTCTCAGCATCTGACACAGGCAGTACTTGGTGTTGAAGGCGTGGTTCTCGTACCGGATCGCCTGAGGAACAGTAAAAAAAAAACATTAATATCATTTTTCTTTATTGGTTTTACGGCCTCTTACTCTCGGCGTTCGCCCTCAAACCAAAATGCAGATATTCCCCGTAAAATGTTAAAGAGATTCCAGAAAACAATATTTCTGTGTAATTCCTCCAGAAATCTGAGAATCAACAGAGCGTCAGACGGCAGAGACAGCTTTGTTTTTACGGAGCTCCGACGTCACGTTGTTGTTTACGTCACGTTGTTGTTTACGTCAGGAGACATCTTGTTTACAGGTACTCATACTATATCTTTCTAGAAACACCCCTGAAATTATTTGAAACTAATGTCATATTGAACAAAAGTGTAAAAAAAGAAATTTGTCATTATTACTTAATTAGTTATTTTCTCGTTAAGTTAACAACTGTGACTATAATGACATATTATTATTAATTGTGGTATAAATGTATTGGTTCTTTTGAGACTCACGTATTTGAGGTAGTCCTCCATCACTTTTTCCAGAGGAAAGGGTCCGGAGGGGCTGAACACGGAAACGTTCCACATGGCGGCGCGAGCCAACATCACCGAGGAGGAACCCGTCTTCTTCCTGAACTCCTCGATGTCTGCGTTGGTTTTCACCAAATCCAGAGATCCACCGCTGAGGAGGACGTTTAGTTACTAACATGATCAGTATGTAGTGTCTCTACTTTAAAGAGTCCTCTCCTGCTGATGTTCAGGTGTATATCAGTATGTAGTGTCTCTACTTTAAAGAGTCCTCTCCTGCTGATGTTCAGGTGTATATCAGTATGTAGTGTCTCTACTTTAAAGAGTCCTCTCCTGCTGATGTTCAGGTATATATCAGTATGTAGTGTCTCTACTTTAAAGAGTCCTCTCCTGCTGATGTTCAGGTGTATATCAGTATGTAGTGTCTCTACTTTAAAGAGTCCTCTCCTGCTGATGTTCAGGTGTATATCAGTATGTAGTGTCTCTACTTTAAAGAGTCCTCTCCTGCTGATGTTCAGGTGTATATCAGTATGTAGTGTCTCTACTTTAAAGAGTCCTCTCCTGCTGATGTTCAGGTGTATATCAGTATGTAGTGTCTCTACTTTAAAGAGTGCTCTCCTGCTGATGTTCAGGTGTATATCAGTGTAGTGTCTCTACTTTAAAGAGTCCTCTCCTGCTGATGTTCAGGTGTATATCAGTGTGTAGTGTCTCTACTTTAAAGAGTCCTCTCCTGATGAGGTTCAGGTGTATCAGTATGTAGTGTCTCTACTTTAAAGAGTCCTTACTTTGCGATGATGGGGACGGAGACGGCTTCAGCGACGGCTTTGATGAAGTCGCAGTGTAGAGGATGACGGGGACGTTCTTCTCTTAACCTGAAACACAACGAAATAGAGCAATAAAGCACCTAAAAAACAGAACTTATAACATTCAAAGTCGAGAATTTTTACAAGGAAGAGCAAAGTGACTACACACATTAAAGCTGTGGCTGTGAATCGGATTTATTACTTTACATATTATTTCTAAACTCTTCCTAAGTGAAATCAAAGTAACACAGAGTTTAAAAATGAGTGTAAACTGGTCTTCTTTGCATTATTCGAGACCAGTTGTCCTTTCCTGCATTTCAAGTCTCTCAATGGTAATATTTTGTATTGGTAATGTTATTCATACTTTAGATCACTGGTTCCCTCTTGAGCTGGTCTCCAGTCTATAAGACCCCCCCTCACTCACCTGTGATGATTCACCTTCATTTGTTCTTGTATTGAACCCTCTGTAATCGTATTTAACCCAAATGCTCTTTAGATGCAAATCACTTGTATAACTCACCCTTAACACAAATGATATTTAAATGTGATATTTACACTTATTGTGAGTGAAAAAGTATAATATCAAGCTCCACTTCTAGCAGTCTCAACATCTGAGACAAGAGCTTTTAATGAGACACTTGGTTGTCTTTCATCAGCTTTGATAGTTCTGGGTGCGGGACAGCAGGATTATGAACATGTATTTAAAACGTTTTGTTTGTGTTTTTTCTGTATATTTCAATCCCTAATCTTTCTACGTACCCACTGCAATCCCCTCAAGTACCCCTAGGGGTCCTGGTACTCGTTTAGTTGATCCTGAGCGTCATGTGAGGTACAAAAAGCAGCATGAGAACAACAAATTAGCCACAAGAAAAAAGGGTGTGGGAGAGAAACTCCCTCTGGAGGATACACAGGGATTGTAGCCTCTGCAGACCATTTACATGCACTCAAAACCTATATTAACTTTATTGTCAGTCTCAAAATATGTTTGAGTGCAAAATTGTCCATAGCAGCGTAAAAGTGACTGGTGCTGGATTGTTGTGTGTGTGTGTGTGTGTGTGTGTGTGTGTGTGTGTGTGTGTGTGGGGGAGTTAAAGTCCAAGCAGAATAAGGCTTAATCATTTAAGTGATATTGTTATAATTAGAGTATTAACTCTTGAATTATGGCCGAATATGGGACAGACATACCCTCCAGATATTCTTCCGATATCACCGGGGTGGAGGCATACAAATATCAAAAGGTGGTTATGAGAAAACTCAAATATTCCCTCAGTGAAATATAATCTTTCAGGTTGTTTACCTGCCGTGAACAGCCACCGCGGCGACGCCCGTCTCCTCGATCCTCCGCACCAGACTGACCGTCTCCTCCACCTGAAGCACAGTTAAAGGTCCCTTATTATACTGTTTCTCATCAATATATTCCAGGTCTCAGATATATCCAGAACCTGTCTCTGATTGGCTGAAACACCAAACAGATCATTGCAGCATTACCCATAATCCCCTCTGTTTCAGCCCTGTTTCCAAAGTGCTGATTCTCTGTCTGTTACTTTAGATGAAAATAAGGAGCCCCTCCCCACGCCCCTCTGAGAGAGATTTGGTTACAAAGAACTCAATGGTGCTCTAGGAGGAGATTCAGGTGATAAGGTGGGGGGGGGGGGTTACCTTGGTTGCTGATTGGCTAATGGTTACACAAGACAAAACATCGTTATGACATCACAAAGTGGCCAAAATCTGATCAGCTCATTTTCAGACAGGTTTTTAAAGAAATGGATCAGGAGAAAGAGAGAGAGAATCTTTGTTCCTGAAACTTTCAGAGTCTCTTTACACAGAGGGGACACATGTTGATGTAGAAGAGACATGAAGAAGAGGGGACACATGTTGATGTAGAAGAGACATGAAGAAGAGGGGACACATGTTGATGTAGAAGAGACATGAAGAAGAGGGGACACATGTTGATGTAGAAGAGACATGGAGAAGAGGGGACACATGTTGATGTAGAAGAGACATGAAGAAGAGGGGACACATGTTGATGTAGAAGAGACATGAAGAAGAGGGGACACATGTTGATGTAGAAGAGACATGGAGAAGAGGGGCACATGTTGATGTAGAAGAGACATGGAGAAGAGGGGACACATGTTGATGTAGAAGAGACATGAAGAAGAGGGGACACATGTTGATGTAGAAGAGACATGAAGAAGAGGGGACACATGTTGATGTAGAAGAGACATGAAGAAGAGGGGACACATGTTGATGTAGAAGAGACATGAGGAAGAGGGGACACGTGTTGATGTAGAAGAGACATGAAGAAGAGGGGACACATGTTGATGTAGAAGAGACATGAAGAAGAGGGGACCTTTAAATGTTCAGATAATATGTAAGTACCCTAACATACAGAGAGAAAAGCACCAACGTTACAAAGCAGACATTGCATTTATTCAACCAGGTGCAGAAATGAAAACATGATAAATGATGAACTGATGTTTTTACCGTGGGCAGGATTCTGATTTTACACGTGACGGGGATCGCCACTCCTGTGACGAGCGTCCTGAGGATCTGAAGGTATTTAAAGTTTTACTTCACATAGTCCTCATCTCTGCTGAGTTTCTGTTTGTTTATGATCCATGGTATTTAGAAAGTGTACATAGTGCTGCTGGTGGATCTTTAGATTACGTGAAAAAAGCTCACCGCCACGATCTTGTCGGGGTCGGACAGAAGAGCCGCTCCCATGCCGCCCTAAAGAGGTCAGACAGAGAGGTCAGACAGAGCGGTCAGACAGAGCGGTCAGACAGAGCGGTCAGACAGAGAGAGTCAGACAGAGAGGGTCAGACAGAGAGGTCAGACAGAGAGGGTCAGACAGAGAGGGTCAGACAGAGAGGTCAGACAGAGAGGTCAGACAGAGAGAGTCAGACAGAGAGGGTCAGACAGAGAGGTCAGACAGAGAGGGTCAGACAGAGAAGGTCAGACAGAGAGGGTCAGACAGAGAGGGTCAGACAGAGAGGGTCAGACAGAGAGGGTCAGACAGAGAGGGTCAGACAGAGAGGGTCAGACAGAGAAGGTCAGACAGAGAAGGTCAGACAGAGAGGGTCAGATAGAGAGGGTCAGACAGAGAAGGTCAGACAGAGGTCAAAGGTCAGAGCTTTAGGTTTAATACTGAGAGGATACTCACCTTAGTGGAGTATTCTTTGGGACATCCCATATTCACATCGATGGCGGCCACATCCGTCTCCCTGCAGGACGACATTTTACATTTATATACAATCTAATATTTAATATTCCATTCCTCACATACTTATATACAGTGGAGGAGATAAGTATTTGATCCCCTGCAGTTTTGGTAAGTTTACCCACTTACACTACACATTCTTTAATATAGTAGTAATTATAATAATAATTATAATAATAATAATAATAATTGGGGATTCTTCCACATTTTAAAAACGGCACTGAGAAAAAGCTGATCATACATGCGATTAAAACAAAACACCGATTTTGAAAGTTAAAAAGATGAAGTTTGAACTCACACAAGTTTGGCAACAATCAGCGCTCTGTCCGGGTCAGCAGTTCCCTGAAAAATAAAATAAACGTTATTTCTCTCTGACTTCTTTGTTTACTTCAGAAACATAGTGACATCACTATGTAACACTCGCGCTCCTATTGGAACATCAGCAGGAGAGCCCTCTTTAAAGTAGAGAAGCTACATACTGATATACACCTGAACATCAGCAGGAGAGGACTCTTTAAAGTAGAGACACTACATACTGATATACACCTGAACATCAGCAGGAGAGGACTCTTTAAAGTAGAGACACTACATACTGATATACACCTGAACATCAGCAGGAGAGGACTCTTTAAAGTAGAGACACTACATACTGATATACACCTGAACATCAGCAGGAGAGGACTCTTTAAAGTAGAGACACTACATACTGATATACACCTGAACATCAGCAGGAGAGGACTCTTTAAAGTAGAGACACTACATACTGATATACACCTGAACATCAGCAGGAGAGGACTCTTTAAAGTAGAGACACTACATACTGATATACACCTGAACACCAGCAGGAGAGGACTCTTTAAAGTAGAGACACTACATACTGATATACACCTGAACATCAGCAGGAGAGGACTCTTTAAAGTAGAGACACTACATACTGATATACACCTGAAGATCAGCAGGAGAGGACTCTTTAAAGTAGAGACACTACATACTGATATACACCTGAACATCAGCAGGAGAGGACTCTTTAAAGTAGAGACACTACATACTGATATACTCTTATAGAGGACTCTTTAAAGTGTTCTGTCTCTCACCATCTGGAAGACGACTCTCTCCTTCTCCTTCTCACACGTCCTGAACATCACTCGTTCATCTGGAGCGACAAAATCCACCGTGTGCAGCACCTCTGAGAAAACAAGCCACAAAAATAGGTTTTACGTTTTTATTCATCATATAAACAATAATTCAAGTGAAGCAGGTTTTTCTAAGGCTCTCAACAATACTAACATGCAAACAAATAGAAGAATTCAATGTATAAAAGAGTGCAGAAGTTCAAATTTAAAGGAATACGTATTTAATACTTTTGGTACTTTAAGTATATTTTGATTATTATTATTATTATTATTATGACTATTTCTGTATGAGTATATAGTTTTTTAATGTATTTTTTTACATATGAAAAGGGGTTGAGAGACTCACCGTTCACCACCCTCTCACACTGGGCCATTTTGATGTCGATTAACTCCTGAAACCGACGACAGAGTTAAAAACATTTACAACTCTAAAAGGGTATGGAAGCAGGTTTTCGCCAAAATAAGAAAAATATTAATATAATTTAAAATATCTTGTTACTCATTATAATGGTAAGATTTCTCCAAATAATGAGTCACACACATTTTCAAGTAATAATTAGCCAATAAAAAATAAAAAAAACACATTTATTTTTAAATAATGACTTAATATCTCAAAAGTATGACTTAGTGTCTTAAAATAATAACTGAGTTTAATGAGTGAGTATATCGAATAAAATAGAAAAATAATTACTAAAACAAAGACTTATCCATCTCAAATGATGACTCATTCACACCAGCTTTGTATAGTCCGGTTGAATTGAACCCTGGTGCGTTTACCCGCTTGGTGCGGTTCGTTTGGGTCGGTGTGAACGCAGTCCGAGACCTCTGAAGTGAACTAAACAACCGGACTCTGGTCCGCTTAAAAGAGGTGGTCTCGGACCGCTTGCTAGTGAACTCTGGAGCGGTTCATCTCTGGTGTGAACGCAGTCCGCACCAAAACATAAGAAGCGTAGTATTTACGAGTCACAAGAACGCGGATGTCTTCAAAGTCTTTAGCGAAAGAGTGAAGCAGAATGAAGAGTTGAACAGGTTCGTATAAAGTAAAAATGCTCCGTCAACTATACATAAAAGTCAGAGCCACCTGTCGTCGGTGAAACCTCCTCCTGACTGCAGAACGTCTCATTATGTGTTATCATGTTCTTTAACGCACGTTGTCTGATTATATAAATCATACGCCCCGTCCTCTAGAGTCTGTTGATCTCCAGATTAACAGCAGCTTCAAAATAACCTGCCGAGGCTCCGGTAGAAATTGCCGGGATTTGCGTGTTTACCCCTTAATGTCTGACCAATGGTTGAACAGCATTTCCGAGCACATGACTTGTGTTTAAAGTTTATAGTCCGTTTGAGTTTCCCCGTGTGAACGCAAACCGAACCTTCTGGAAAATGAAACGATGTAACAAACTGTCGTCTGGTGCGCACCTGAAAACGGACTATTAGGTTTGGATGAGACCTTAGTATTCTATAATAAGTTAGTATGTCAAAAAAGTTACAGATATTGTGTAAATATGTCAAAATAATGAGTTTATATTAATATATATATAAATAGTTAATATGTTAAGATAATTACGTAGTACCTTATAATAATTACCTTGAAAAATAATAACTCATCTTTCTAAAAAAGAACAAGTTAGTGTCTGAAAATAATGACTTTGAACTCGTTTTGAGAAATGCTCTCATTATTTAGCAAGTACAAGAAAATAATAAAAAGACAAGAAAGAAAGTGAAATACAAGAACAATTCACAAAAATAAAACGAGATAAAGACAATAATAAAAATCTATAAATGAAGATGCCATAAAATGTAGGACTCAGGAGGACAAACGTAGGGTAATCTTAAACAAGCTTTAAAGGTCACCTATTATACTATTTTAGGTCTCAGATATATACAAATATATAGAAAACATGTCTATGATGTGTTTTGCTCAAAATACTTTCCCGTTCCCCCGGTTTTAGAGATGTGGGTACGGAGGAAAAGAGAGGGTTTTATTCTCTGACACTTTGTGAGTCTCCTGACACACCGGGGACACACCGGGGACACATTGATGTAGAGAAGACATCAAAAAGAGCATTTTGCATGATAGGAGACCTTTAACTATAGGCTTTATTAAAAAGGAAAGTCTTCAGCGACAGGATTTCTCCACAGGACTTGGAATATCGTAAAAAATAATGTCTGTGGAAAACGAACCTGTTTGATAAATGCACGTTTTGTTCAGCCGGATAATCTCCACATGTCTACCCTACTTTTATAATGTTCGAATCATAAATCTAATGTCCAGAAGCTAAATGCTAACGTTATGCTATAAAGGAACTACAGCAGCACGACTTCAACGTCACGCCAACTTCAGATCCATATTCAAACATTCAGATTCTAAATGGAACGAGTTGAAGCGTTTGTTTGAACAGTCTGCAGGAGGCAGGTACTTGCTTTCAAGCAGAACAGGGCAAACAAACTTAGAGGAGTGTTCACGTGTTCGGCGTAATGACGTACAACGTCCTCCACAACTTCTGTAGTCCTATTCAGCCACTCGTGTCACGTGACTTGAATTTTGAATTGAGCCGTCCCTTAAGTTATAGCTCCTATCTCTTTACGTATTAGTGATGGGAATTCCGGCTCTTCTTAGTGAGCCGGATCATTTGGCTCGGCTCACTAAGAAGGGCCGGCTCTCTCTGCAGTTTAGCACGGAGCCTCAGTCAGTTTCACCGCTGCGAGGCCCACGCGCTCGCAGTTCACGCGCGTGCTCCACTAGCACCCCCCGTCAAGGCTCGCCGGCAGTACACTTTCCGTCACAGGAACACGCTTTGCTGGCGGCGAAAATAATCCCACCAGACTCCTTTGCCCCTCCAACAGAGGGAGGTCCTTTTTCCTTTTCCTCATTTCAAGCGATAAAAACTCTCGATCTTCTCTCGAATTATTAATTTTTGTCAAATGACGGCAAGACGCCCCCCTGGCGGAAACGCTGGCTGACTCACTTCCGGGATTTAGGACTCATTCCTGCACCACTCTGTAGAACCTCCGTACTCATGTTGTATTTGTTTCCCAGTGAAAGCCTCCATCCTCACCTCACAATAAACCACGTCAGCTCCGTAATCCAGCGCCAGCAGCCTCATGGGGAGCGTGCCGACCCGAACCATCGGAGCCAGAGCCGTGATGTTCCTGAAGCTCAGCCGCTCCGCCATCATGGAGACGCTCAGATAACAACAGCCTCTACGACACAATCTGTAAACAAATACACACCGCTGTTAGTTTGTGTTGTGAGATTAGTCTCGTTGTCTCGCTACAGGCGCGCCTAACTCCAGTTAAAAAACAACAAGCGACAACAACTGTGGACTTTAACGTGGAAACTCATTTGAGGCAATGTATTCTTCGATTCGGTCGACCATTAGCAGATTATGCCACATGTATAATCAGTGGTGGAATAAGTGTTCAGATTCTAAATTCAGACTAAATTTCAAGTAAAAGTACTGAATGGAGAATGGTACTTAAGTACAGGGTTTTTCTAGGCAATACTGAGGCGCTGATCTGGTACTTCTACTTTTACTCAAGTACAAGATCTGAGTACTTCTACTTTTACTCAAGTACAAGATCTGAGTACTTCTACTTTTACTCAAGTACAAGATCTGAGTACTTCTACTGTAACTCAAGTACAAGATCTGAGTACTTCTACTGTAACTCAAGTACAAGATCTGAGTACTTCTCCCACCTCTGCATACTGCCCTTTAAATCATTTTGGATGGATAGAAAATGCAGTCAATGTACAAGAATTACAAAACAATTAAAAAACTAGAAAAACATTATATAGATATTCTCAGATAAAAGATTTTATAGTAAAGTAGAAGCAACTATTGACCCCAAAGTATGCCGACATAACATCAAAGCTCTAGCGAACTGTAAACCTTTAATACATCTGTTTTCTGTCAGTTTTTTCTGCTACTAAAGATTAAAATGTGATTTTTCTGAATGAAGTTTAGTGGATCATTTATGCTAATGCTAACATGCTAGCTGCTCCTTTAATTTCCGCACAACCCGAGGTGAAACAGGCACTAATACAGTCGCGAGGCGGGTGTAAATGCTAATGGTGATGTGTGAGATGTTTGTGTATGCAGTGAATGAACTCACCAGCATGTATGAAGAGGAACACGGACGACAGCAGCTGAAACGTGTGGAGGAAACATGAAGCGTGCTGTTTTTACTTCCTGTTTGCACCCCTACGTCATCATAGATCCCTGCCATGTAGATCAGCAGCACATAGAACTGCTGAGTATTCTCTCTCAAATGTAAGACGATAGAACTTCTGGATGACGTCATCTTTATAGACTTTAAATGTTACGCAACATTTTTATACAATTGATTTTACTTTTCGGAAATAATTTGCATTTTTTTCCCTTTTTTTAAAAACAAGAAGGAAATCAAAACCACATTTGTATTTGATAAATATTTTTGCTTGAAATGTTACCTTTACCTCTATCTATCTATCTATCTATCTATCTACCTACCTACCTACCTACCTAACTACCCACCCACCCATCCATCCACCAATCAATCTATCTATCTATCTATCTATCTATCTATCTATCTATCTATCTATCTATCTATCTATCTATCTATCTATCTATCTATCTATCTATCTATCTACCTACCTACCTACCTACCTACCCATCCATCCATCCACCAATCAATCTATCTATCTATCTATCTATCTATCTATCTACCTACCTACCTACCTACCTACCTACCTACCTACCTACCTACCTACCTACCTACCTACCTACCCACCCACCCACCTACCTACCTACCTACCTACCTACCTACCTACCTACCTATCAATCTATCTATCTATCTATCTAGAAGTACTCAGATCTTGTACTTGAGTAAAAGTAGAAGTACTCAGATCTTGTACTTAAGTAAAAGTAGAACATTATTAGCATCAAAATATAGTGAAAGTACTTAAGCATTATTATGGAAACCAATAAAGGACTTCACAACAATGTAAACTTCAGAATGAAAATGTAAAAAATCAATCAAATACAAAATTAAAATGGAAACACGGTTTGACATTTAATGTTCAAAGTTGTACATGCTACACATTTGACAGTATTCAAAAATATTAATTCAAATATATTTAAAAATGTAATGCAATAAACGTAATGTTCCATTAATGCAGGCAATGTTTACGTCTCACAAATAAAAAAGATAAACTGAATTTGACATGTTCTTCAATTTCCATTTGGATTATTGCATCATCATTTGACTTCAAAAACACCAAAATCCTAATGTTGATGTGGAGTTATGAATTAGTTTTCGCCCCCTATGGGCTTCCATACTTTATTGAGTTTTACATACACATACATGTTTCTGTTTTTAGGTGTCAAACAACTGCACATTTTTATAAAATAATGATTTAATAAACATTTTAAAAAGTGCTATATTAAAACATGACATTTTAATTTACCACACAGGGTCAGAAGTTATTGGAAGTTGAGCAAAGTGATTCATTTCCAACCAAAAACAAGCACAAATCAATGGGTAATATTTGTAAAAACGGCCCAATTTGTTTCTCAGTCACACATTGCATTAGCACGGATTAATACAAAATAAATGCTGCCAATAAAACATTTTTAAAATCTCATTTTGCTGCAGGGATTTGTAAGCATGTCTACACTAAATCAGCTGATTCCAACACTGTGTGATATGAGAGTAGCAGCAGGTCAAGTTAACACTAAACAAATATTAATACACATATTAATTAACAAGGGATATGATGATGATGATGATGATGATGATGATGATGATGATGATGATGATGATGATGATGATGCTTTGTGCAAAATGAGAGAAAACAGACGATGGAAGACCAAAGTGCTTTTTGATAATCTAATGCAAAACACAAAGCAGAATATATTAAAAATCTAACATAGAATCAGTTAATAAACATCTTTTGAATATGCATTTGTACAGAGGGCGACCACGTCTTAAAACACTTCCATTAAAAGAAACGTGTTGCAAGTAAAGAAAAACGCTGCAAATACAAAACGCTGCAAGAAGCTCAAAACCCAACGGAGACCAGGGGACACTAAAGAGTGACACACACAGCTGGGAGACCAGGGGACACTAAAGAGTGACGCACACAGCTGGGAGACCAGGGGACACTAAAGAGTGACGCACACAGCTGGGAGACCAGGGGACACTAAAGAGTGACGCACACAGCTGGGAAACCAGGGGACACTAAAGAGTGACGCACACAGCTGGGAGACCAGGGGACACTAAAGAGTGACGCACACAGCTGGGAGACCAGGGGACACTAAAAAGTGACTCACAAAGCTGGGAGACCAGGGGACACTAAAAAGTGACGCACACAGCTGGGAGACCAGGGGACACTAAAGAGTGACGCACACAGCTGGAGACCAGGGGACACTAAAGAGTGACGCACACAGCTGGAGACCAGGGGACACTAAAGAGTGACGCACACAGCTGGGAGACCAGGGGACACTAAAGAGTGACGCACACAGCTGGGAGACCAGGGGACACTAAAGAGTGACGCACACAGCTGGAGACCAGGGGACACTAAAGAGTGACGCACACAGCTGGAGACCAGGGGACACTAAAGAGTGACGCACACAGCTGGGAGACCAGGGGACACTAAAGGGTGACAAATGTTTGATGGTCTTATTTTAACAATGTGATCACATGACTCCTTCTGATGTCACTGCAGATCTACTGTAAGCTAGCTAGCTAACGTAGCTAACCTGGTCATTTCAGATATACTGACAAACACTTCCAGTTATGAGACGACTGACTCTGAGACAGAGACAGTTGTTCAACTTTAAAATCCTGAACGTCACCAAGCTGTCCCAGTTGTGTGCGTCACTCTTTAGTGTCCCCTGGTCTCCCAGCTCTGTGCGTCACTCTTTAGTGTCCCCTGGTCTCCCAGTTGTGTGCGTCACTCTTTAGTGTCCCCTGGTCTCCCAGCTCTGTGCGTCACTTTTTAGTGTCCCCTGGTCTCCCAGCTGTGTGCGTCACTCTTTAGTGTCCCCTGGTCTCCCAGCTGTGTGCGTCCCTCTTTAGTGTCCCCTGGTCTCCCAGCTGTGTGCGTCACTCTTTAGTGTCCCCTGGTCTCCCAGCTGTGTGCGTCCCTCTTTAGTGTCCCCTGGTCTCCAGCTGTGTGCGTCACTCTTTAGTGTCCCCTGGTCTCCCAGCTGTGTGCCCTCTTTAGTGTCCCCTGGTCTCCCAGCTGTGTGCGTCACTCTTTAGTGTCCCCTGGTCTCCGTTGTGTTTTGAGCTTCTTCAGCGTTTTGTATTTGCAGCGTTTGGTTTCTGCAGCTTTTAGTAAACGCTGCCATGTCTCCTCAAGTTGCTGAATGTTCTCTAAATGCTGCATGTCTCCTCAAGCTGCTGAATGTTCTCTAAATGCTGCATGTCTCCTCAAGCTGCTGGATGTTCTCTAAATGCTGCATGTCTCCTCAAGCTGCTGGATGTTCTCTAAACGCTGCCATGTCTCCTCAAGTTGCTGAATGTTCTCTAAACGCTGCATGTCTCCTCAAGCTGCTGGATGTTCTCTAAATGCTGCATGTCTCCTCAAGCTGCTGGATGTTCTCTAAATGCTGCATGTCTCCTCAAGTTGCTGAATGTTCTCTAAACGCTGCATGTCTCCTCAAGTTGCTGAATGTTCTCTAAATGCTGCATGTCTCCTCAAGCTGCTGAATGTTCTCTAAATGCTGCATGTCTCCTCAAGCTGCTGAATGTTCTCTAAATGCTGCATGTCTCCTCAAGCTGCTGGATGTTCTCTAAATGCTGCATGTGATGCTGAAGATGTTTCTTCATGTGTTTTGGAACATTTGGGTTCTTATATGTGCATCCTTTCTGCTGCAGCACGTTTCTCCTGATGGAAATGTCTTGGGCCGTTTGTACATGTTTGCTAACGTATTAAGGCACGATAAAAGAGCGGCAACTTTCAGAAGAAAAAATCCGCCAGTCGCTCAGAGTACTGTCAGAAAAAAAAAGGGTCCAAAATGTGAATAAAAGTCACTTTCAACAGCTGGTGGCATTAGGTTGTTGTAACTTGAAGACTTCGTAGCAAAAAGAGAAGAAAATAAAAACGTTTCCACTCGACTGCAGAGAGTCTCCGAAGGTCAAAGGTCAGACAGGAAGTGCCCAGAGCCGGAAGAAAGTGTCTCAACTTACACAGAATAAAAACAAACAAAACAAAAGATCCTCGTGTATGCGGAGGAAAAGTTTCTAGGAGTTGGCGGAGAAACTGCTCCTGCCTGAAGAACGGTCAGTCCATTCTGCAGGGTTCTCGTTCTCCATGGGGTCGATCTGAGGAAAAACCACGAAGCACAACCGCTGGCCCACGTACGTCGCTCTCTCTGCAGGAAAACACACAAATACATCAGATTATACACATGTAATGAAGTACATGCTCTCAGAAACTGTACTGGAGTACAATTACTATAAGGCAAGGTTGAATAATTGATTCAAAATGAACAGCAGAAGAAGACAGACAAGAAGTGAACACTAAAGGGAACAACAACTGATGCCCCCTTCACACCAACGCGGTTCCCTTTCTAGCTCCTCTTGAGCTTTTCTGGTTCGGAACCGGTTCTTCTTTCCAGCCCCCGCTCTGTTCACACCGCCCAGAGCCCGACTGGTGCTGCCGCGGCTGCGTCATGACGTCACCGTTTACGTCGCTGATTTTCTCCCCAATGGTGCTCACAACAACAACAACAATGGGGGACTGCGTCGGGTCGATGATCGTTTTAAATTAAATAACGACTTCTCCAACCTTATACTTTTCTCCAGAGTGCCGTGGTTCATTGTTTATTAATGTGTTACAGCGGCATTTACCGCCCGCTGCAGTGCTGCCCGCTGTTTGGCATCACAACGCTGTTATGAAAGTTTCTCTGGTATAAAATGGGTGATGTTAGCATAGCAACCGAAGCTAAACTGACTATCTTGACTACTTGTTGCTATCCTATTATTTTCTACAGGCACATTTTACCGGCGTATTTTTCATTATGATTCTACTTGTGATAGCCGGACATGACAACCTGTGCAGCCCATGTATTGATTCCATCCGATAGCTGCTATAATACAAAACTAAACGTCTGCCTGCTCTCCACAATGATCAATGACAGCGAACGGATGGTCAAAGTAAGGGACAAATAAACAGAATCACATGAAGCCTGGTTAGTGTTGCCTGACTTTATAAAGTGTGGTTGCGTTCTAGTCACTTTGCTCAGCGCTACTGCTTGTTACAACTGTTGATCTCGCCCCCCTCCGACGTAAGCGTGACGTATGCGGTTCTTGCTTCTAGGCCGACAATTTTTTGGAGCTTGGTAAGAACCGGTTTTCGGGGAAAAGGGCCGGCTCCGCTGCGGTGTGAACAGGAAAAAACGGTGCTTATCATCAGGCTCTAGCTCCGAACCGGCCCTGGAACCGCGTTGGTGTGAAAACTGTCCAACTAACCAGTGGGACGGACTACCTTTTCTTAACAAATGTAAATAAGTAAAATCATTTTAATCATTCAACTTAATATTTAATAATCCATTCCTTGCACAATTAATGTAATATCCTGCTTCATATTTTGTTACTGTAAATTTGTATTTCCACATGTATATTTTTTTACTTTTTAATGCTATTTTATTTCTATTTCAGAAATATTTTGGATTGTTTATTTCTAGGTTTTTAATTTCTCTTATGTACGTTGGCTTGTCTTTTTATGCTGCTGCAGCGCAAACATTTCCCAATTTGGGATCAATAAAGTACTAATCTCTATATATCTATCTATTTTGGATCAATAAGCGTTTCAAGTCAATGATTTATTTAGTATGTAGCCGTGTGATAATGTGCAGCGAGGAGGTCATATAAAACTCACCGATGAATTTGTAGATGCACTTTGGTTTCTCTTTCCAGTGGACTCCCAGGAAGTAGACGGGCACGCCGGTGAGCATGATGACGAGGCCGACGCCGCACACCACGGGCTCCGAGTACAGACTGAAGCCCAGCAGCAGAGCCCAGAACAGCAGGTAGCTGAGCGGCACCAGCAGGCTCACCTGGGGAACATTCATGGGATTAAACAGAACTTTGTAAAAGCCAAAACTTGTGGGTTACTCATTTAGTTACCAAAAAGAGGCATACCTATAGAGCGGTGCAGTGATGACGTATTTTTGTAGTTCGACCCTCAAGGAAGCTGCTGGTTCCCTCGACAAAAAGCAACGGGATTTCTCCAGAGGATTTAGGAATATTGTGAAAAAAAATGTCTGTGGAAAACGAACCTGTTTGATAAATGCACGTTTTGTTCAGCCGGATAATCTCCACATGTCTACCCTACTTTTATGATGTTCTAATCATAAATCTAACGTCCAGAAGCAAAATGCTAACGTGATACTATAAAGGAACTACAGCCGAGTCCAGCAGCACGACTTCAACGTCACGCCAACTTCAGATCCATATTCAAACATACAGATTCTAAATGGAACGAGTTGAAGCGTTTGTTTGAACAGGCTGCAGGAGGCAGGGACTTGCTTTCAAGCAGAACAGGGCAAACACACTTAGAGGAGTGTTTACGTGTTCGGCGTAATGACGTACAACGTCCTCCACAACTTCTGTAGTCCTATTCAGCCATTTGGTAACAACCATCGTTTTTCAGAACCAACTCTTCAGAAATCTCCAGTGGGGTCACTGCTGATGGATTTAATGTCCTAGAACAAAACGTGATCCGTCTCTTCAATGTGTCTCAACCACAGACCTTATTTCCAGATATTTTCCAGAACCCTATGGAGAGATCCCATTGTCTCTGAGATGAGGCAGTGGTGAAATGCTGACTCACTTCCGGGTTTTAGGACTCAATCCTGCACCACTCTATTTCTGTGGCCAACAGTTCTCTACATAAGGTATTAGCGGAGAAAAGTGTCATGGAACCTGGAATTATTTAAAGACCGAGGAGACAGAAAATGCAATACAATATTCTGTCAGAGTTCAACTACGCATGCAGTTTCGAGAAGCATATAAGCTGTGAGATTCCCTTAGTATGTAGGGACGTTACGCTATTGACTGCTTTGTTGAAAGGTAATGTGTCTCTTATAGTGCTGTACAGCACATGTGTCAAACTCAAGGCCCGGGGGCCAAATCAGGCCCTTGGTGGATTTAATTTCGGCCCGCAGGTTAATTTTTAATTACTATTAGATCTGGCCCGCCGGTATATTGCACGCACACCTTCACTCCATCCTGAGGGTTCTCCTCAGCTCAGAGCCTGAGCCCAAACATTGATGAACTTGCACCCAAGATGAGATGCCAAGTATCTGCTTGACTAGCATCACAGAGCAGCACACTGAGTTTAATGGATGTTTCCTTCTGCACTTTTTCTTGAGACAACAGGGCATGTTCGGTTTTTCTTTGAGGGAAATAGTTTTTTTGAAGCTGTTGTTGGTCTGAGGAAAAATGTACTCATAAGAAATGACTCTGGAAAAGCTGCAGATAGAGCCATAAGAAATGAATGCAACTGATTATTGAATGTTTAATGTTGTTTTTATAGGCAATAATTTAAGCTTTGTTAGTTCCAGGTTTAATATGTGCAATAAGTTCATTTCAATAAGTTCTGCAATAAACATTGAACCAGTCCGGCCCTCGACTAGTACCCATTTTTTAATTTTGGCCCACTGTGTATTTGAGTTTGACACCCCTGCTGTACAGTAATATAATAATTAACTTCAACCATCTCTGTGTCTAGGGATAGTGGTGGTCTAATGGATAGTGAGGTGGGCAGAAGATCGGAAGGTTGTAAGTTCAAATCCCGCCAGGAACACCACCACTAGTGTGCCCTTGAGTAAGGCACTTAGCCCTTAGTTACTCCAGGGAGAATGTCCCTGTAATTGGTAATTGTAGGTCGCTTTGGATAAAAGCGTCAGCTAAATGAAATGTAATGTGTCTGCGTTTGATTGATTCCTCTTTGTTTTATTCTTTAATGTTGTGAGTGTTACATCGGATCTACCACAACTTCAAATTAAAACAAGTTCTTAAAACACAGCTTTGTTTTATGGAACTAAATCTGGGCAAGTTCAAGTTTTTATCCTGAACTTTGGAAAATACAATGATGTATTCAAACTAAAAACAAGTATTTTTATAAAAAGTTCAGGTTGAAACTATTTAATTTCTTTTTTGGGGGAAACATTCATGGGTTTAAACAGTGCTTCAAATTAAAACCAAGTCCTTAATTTGATTAAAACGTTTTTTTTCTTCACATTTATTTATATTTTTATATTTTAGTCATTCTTTTTTTCAGTTGCAGATTTTACGCTTCCAGATTCAGACCATTTTTTTTCAGACTTTTGCCTTGATTTCGCATGGGGGGGGCGGGGCTTAACTGTGAGTGACAGGCCTTACGTCGTCATGTTGCCTTCAGTCATTTTAGGTATCCCGAGAAATAATGCTAAACACTTTCTATACACTCCTCCGTGATTGTCAGTAAACACAAACTAATGCCAGTGACAATGTTTTTGAATGATCAAACATTTTGGCCCAGATTTGGCTCCAGTCCATACCTTCAGTAAAGTTTGATTAATTAATTAATTTGATTATTATACTATTTTCAGGCATGTATTATAGGTCCCAGATATATAAACACGTGTCTATGAAGTGTTTTGCTCAAAATACCAAACAGATCACTCATTCTAGCCCACATTTCCGATATTACGTCAAATCGGACGCGAGTCTGGATCAGCTCCGTTCTTCCCCCGTTTTTAAAGACTTGGGTACGGAGGGAAAGAGAGAGGGTTTTGTTTTCGGACACTTTGTGAGACACATATTTATGTATAAAAGACACTTTACCTCAGCCACATCATAGACTCTATGCATTACATTAATGCACACAATGTACAACAATATCTGTTTTATTTATTTGTTATTACGCGATTTGTATTCCATTTCTATGTAAATACTGTTATATTTACTATATTTTTTATTATTTCTAATATTTTTCTAGTTCTCTATCTGTTTTTTTAAATGTCTGTTTTACTTTTATGTATGCACGACGACACCAAGTCAAATTCTCGTACGTTTCAACGTACCTGGTGATAAACCTGTTTCTGATTCTGATCAAAAGTGCATTTTGCGTGATAGGAGACCTTTAATGGATATAGGGAAGCGCGCGGTACCTTGATGGGTCGGTAAATGTTGGGTTTCTTCCAGCGGTGATACAGCAGGCCTGCGATGGTGACTCCGTACGACAGATAGTTGATGAAAGACACGTAGTTTATCAGGTTGTGAGTCTCTCCGATGCACAGGATCACTATGGTGGCAGCACACTGAAAATATATTATATTTAAGATAAGATAAGATTTTCTTTGTTGAAAGTGTTGTTGAATGTTTAATAAAATGCCGGCTATGTTAACTTTAGATTGTGTTCCTTGTATTTATTTATTGTTTTGTTCTACTCCTCATTGAAAATAACCTTTTACATGCATAATTTGAATGTGTATGATTGAGTGTTACATAGCCATGTTACATTATCTCATTGGATTGTACGTACGCAGACCAGCAGAGCGGGGATGGGGGTGCAGTTCTTATAATGGATCATAGCCAACAGACTGGGCAGGTGACCCTCTCGAGCGCCAGAGAAACACAACCTGCAGGACAAAATAAATCAACTAAGTACATTAAGAAAGTACAGTAGCATTAGAAGTATTTTAAGCAGTACAACGAGTCCTCCGGAGCAGCATTCAAGATTCAAAGATTCAAAGGTGATATTGTCATATGCACACAAGCTACAGAGTAGAAATGGCAATGAAATTCTTCTGACCTGAGCTCCTCCAACAATGCAACATATAATAAAGTAGAAAAATAAAAAATAGTGCAAGAAGTCTATATACATGTAAATAGAATATGATATAAGAACAGAATATGAAATTAAATAATGTACATTAAGACAAAATAAATACGGTTTATTGCGGTGATCACTGTTTATATAATTCAGGAGTGTGGTAGGTAAGGGAACGTTAGACAATTATCACTGGTCACCGACTTGAGCTTCAATCTCAGGATCCATGTATTTATTATCCTCTCAAGAATGGAAGTAGTCAAAACTAAAAAAGAGAATTTGTTGGTTTTTTTCTCAAAATCAAAAAATTCTGACTTTTTCTCATAGATCTCAAAATTCATTTTTTTCCCTCAAAATTCATTTTTTTCCCTCAAAATTCATTTTTTTCCCTCAAAATTCATTTTTTTCCCTCAAAATTCTGACTTTCAAAAAAATCTGACTTTTTCTAGTTTCTCAAAAATCTCAAAATTCTGATTTTTTCTCAAAAATCTCAAAATTCTGACTTTTTCTCAAAAATCTCAAAATTCTGACTTTTTCCGAATACTTAAAAATGTTACTGATCACTCGTCACCGGCTTGAGCTTCAATCTCAGGATCCATGTATTTATTATCCTCTCAAGAATGGAAGTAGTCAAAACTAAAAAAGAGAATTTTTTTTTTTTTTTTTTTTAAATAAAAAAATTCAGACTTTTTCTCAAAATCTAAAAAAATTGACTTTTTCTCAAAAATCCGTTTTTTTTCTAATTTTTTTGACTTTTCCTAAAAATTCTAACTTTTTCTAAAAATTCTGACTTTTTCTAGTTTCTCAAAAATCTCAAAATTCTGACTTTTTCTCAAAAATCTCAAAATTCTGACTTTTTCTCAAAAATCTCAAAATTCTGACTTTTTCCGAATACTTTAAAATGTTAATAATCACTGGTCACCAGCTTGAGCTTCAATCTCAGGATCCATGTATTTGTGATCCTCTCAAGAATGGAAGTAGTCATCACATACAGAGCATCAACTAGTTCCTGAACAGTGTCCTTCACATGCTGATATCCAAGAGAGGGAGTTACACAGTCACAAGATGGAGGAATAGAAAGCAGTATTCAATGTTTACTTCAGATTAGCTCCACGTCAGAAATGATCATGCTTGTCATATGTCTATCTCCATAGAGGCTGAATCATCATGTTAATCACATAGCTATCATATGCCTCAAACAGTCCTGATGCTCTTCTAGGTAATCATACATCCTGTCATGTTCACAGCTACAGTTGGGATACCTTTGTTATCATGGTACTCTCATACATCTCAGTACATTCACTATTTTCCCAACAGGGAGGGTCTCACCTGGAGGAGGTGAACAGGTATCCGTTGATCCCTCCGAAGGTGGACAGAGCCACGGAGATGGGCATGATGACGGAGAACATCCCCAGCAGCTTCTCTCCAAACGTCTAACAGCAGAACACACAATCACTACAACATCACACATGGTTTTATTGTTATGGAAATGTTTCTACCTGACTAACACACCGTGATATTTACTAAAGGCTATTCTGCTTTTTTGTAGTTTTCTCTCTCGTGTAGTGTGTTTTATATCCCTGTGTCCCTCCATAGGGAGTTTCTTAAGGTTTTCATTGCCATATCTTCCCTGAGGACTCTTTAAAGTAGAGACACTACATACTGATATGAACCTGAACGTGAGCAGGAGAGGACTCTTTAAAGTAGAGACACTACATACTGATATGAACCTGAACGTGAGCAGAAGAGGACTCTTTAAAGTAGAGACACTACATACTGATATACACCTGAACATCAGCAGGAGAGGACTCTTTAAAGTAGAGACACTACATACTGATATACACCTGAACATCAGCTGGAGAGGACTCTTTAAAGTAGAGACACTACATACTGATATACACCTGAACATCAGCTGGAGAGGACTCTTTAAAGTAGAGACACTACATACTGATATACACCTGAACATCAGCAGGAGAGAACTCTTTAAAGTAGAGACACTACATACTGATATACACCTGAACATCAGCAGGAGAGGACTCTTTAAAGTAGAGACACTACATACTGACATACACCTGCACATCAGCAGGAGAGGACTCTTTAAATTAGAGACACTACATACTGATATGAACCTAAACGTGAGCAGGAGAGGACTCTTTAAAGTAGAGACACTACATACTGATATACACCTGAACATCAGCATGAGAGGACCCTTTAAAGTAGAGACACTCCATACTGATATACACCTGAACATCAGCAGGAGAGGACTCTTTAAAGTAGAGACACTACATACTGATATGAACCTGAACGTGAGCAGGAGAGGACTCTTTAAAGTAGAGACACTACATACTGATATACACCTGAACATCAGCAGGAGAGGACTCTTTAAAGTAGAGACACTACATACTGATATACACCTGAACATCAGCAGGAGAGGACTCTTTAAAGTAGAGATACTACATATTACTGATATACACCTGAACATCAGCAGGAGAGGACTCTTTAAAGTAGAGACACTACATACTGATATACACCTGAACATCAGCAGGAGAGGACTCTTTAAAGTAGAGACACTACATACTGATATACACCTGAACATCAGCAGGAGAGGACTCTTTAAAGTAGAGACACTACATACTGATATACACCTGAACATCAGCAGGAGAGGACTCTTTAAAGTAGAGATACTACATATTACTGATATACACCTGAACATCAGCAGGAGAGGACTCTTTAAAGTAGAGACACTACATACTGATATACACCTGAACATCAGCAGAATATGGCCCCTCTCTGAGATAAAGACCATGAGTGTTATTTTCTCCGGTTACTCACTACGGCCACAGCGTTGGAGGACAGCAGTTCCTCGGGCGACATGGAGGAGAAATAAGCGATGTTGGTGAGTGTGTACACGACGGTCACCAGCGGGATGGAGATGTAGATGGCACGAGGTAGATTCCTGACACACACATGCACACATCACACCGGCAAAACCAAAAATAAAAGCATCAACATGCATGAAGCTCTAGCTGCCAGCTAAGCGAACCCTGAAATGTTGAGAACCCAAAAGCTTTATTTAAAGGTCTCCTATCATTTTATTTTTTTTAAAGCTACTGTCCCAGAATCATCACGTTAGTAAACGGGCTGAAACAGAGGGGTTTGAGGCTAGAATGGGTGATCTGTTCGGTATTTCGAGCAAAACACTTCAGAAACATGTTTTTTTATATATTTTTAAATATTTGAGACCTATAATATATGCCTAAAAATAGTATAAATAGGAGACCTTTAAGAAAAGTATAGCAGGGGTTCCCAGCACATAGAAACTGCTGGATGCTAAATGTAGAATTTAAATCTAATTTGTACACTTTTAAGATGCTGGATAGCTGTTCCCCCCGTTTCCACTAACCACATCAATATTTCATGCACAAATGTGAGAGTGGTATTGATCTTCTGATCTAACTTTCTGCAAGTCAAAGGGAAACATCACATTTTCCACAATATCAAAGTATCTGCAGCGATTGGATTAAGAACAAAAGAAACTCCAGAACAATGTGAGCGAGCAAAGCAAGCAGATAAAATGGATGGAGGATGTTGAGAAAGATGCAGAGAAGCGTATATTTGATAGCGTATATATGCTCACCGGAGAAGTGAGGAACTACAGCACGGTCACATGACTTACGTCACCACCGCTAAGCTAAAGGCGGCTAATGTTGGGCTATAAAGGATATACAGCACGGTCACATGACTTACGTCACCACCGCTAAGCTAAAGGCGGCTAATGCTGGGCTATAAAGGAACTACAGCACGGTCACATGACTTCACGTCACCACCGCTAAGCTAAAGGTGGCTAATGTTGGGCTATAAAGGAACTACAGCACAGTCACATGACTTCACGTCACCACCGCTAAGCTAAAGGAGGCTAATGTTGGGCTATAAAGGAACTACAGCACGGTCACATGACTTCACGACACCACCGCTAAGCTAAAGGCGGCTAATGTTGGGCTTTAAAGGAACTACAGCACGGTCACATGACTTCACGTCACCACCGCTAAGCTAAAGGCGGCTAATGTTGGGCTATAAAGGAACTACAGCACGGTCACATGACTTCACATCACCACCGCTAAGCTAAAGGCGGCTAATGTTGGGCTTTAAAGGAACTACAGCACGGTCACATGACTTCACGTCACCACCGCTAAGCTAAAGGCGGCTAATGTTGGGCTTTAAAGGAACTACAGCACGGTCACATGACTTCAAATCACCACTGCTAAGGTGATATGGTTTGTCAGTGTAGTTTGGTAAAAAGGAAATAGACCACTTGAAACTGCTCTCTGTGGATCCTCTTCCATCTTATCGATGGAACTCAACTTTATTTCAGGTTTCCATGTGTTTTTGGCGCTTTAAGCACTAAAGAAACTCAGGAAGCACTTGCGTTTTTTGACTCTGGCGTGAACTGTCCCTTTAAATATATCAGTACCATTGGGTAACAGGTAAAAAAAAAAAAGCCCAGAACAATGTGAGCAAGCAAAGCAATAAGATCAAATGGATGGAGGATGTCGAGAAAGATGCAGAGAAGCGTTTATATATTTGATAGCGTATATATACTCACCGTCTGGGTTCCACCACCTCCTCCGTGACGTAGTTGAGGAAGTTCCAGCCGCTGAAGGCGAAGGACGCCTGAAGGAAAGCGAGTGCGATCTGACCGACTGTCGGCGTCCTTTCCATGGAGAACGCCACCTGAGGAGTCAGAGCCTCATAGTTCCCTGCAGGACAAAATATCATGCATTCATATTATTTAGACAATTATTTAATAGAAATTACACTTGAGGAGTCTTTAAAGTAGAGACACTACATACTGATAGACACCTGAACATCAGCAGGAGAGGACTCTTTAAAGCAAAGACACTACATACTGATAGACACCTGAACATCAGCAGGAGAGGACTCTTTAAAGTAGAGACACTACATACTGATATACACCTGAACATCAGCAGGAGAGGACTCTTTAAAGTAGAGACACTACATACTGATATGAACCTGAACATCAGCAGGAGAGGACTCTTTAAAGTAGAGACACTACATACTGATATGAACCTGAACATGAGCAGAATAGGAATGTTTAAGAAAAGGATCTGAATACTTCCTACACCTCTACATTTATTTCCATGTTACATAACATTCTGTGAGAGTGTTACCATTGCAGATCTGGACGAGGCCGACCACGATGATGAGACCCAGCGCCATCAGCTTCCCCACCGAGAACACGTCCTGGATCCTCGTCGCCATGCGGACGCTGGTGCAGTTCACCCAGGTCAGCAGCACTGAGCAGAAAACACAATTCAACACAATCAGAAATAAATCAACACTGCGTTGGTCTGTCAAACAAACATTTGTTATTTACAAGTTAAGTTCAGCAGGATAATCTCCAAATATTAACACCACTTTATGATTTCTGAAGTAAAAAGCTAACGTTAAAGGCTATAAAGGAATTACAGCACGGTCACATGACTTCACGTCACCACCGCTAAGCTAAAGGTGGCTAATGTTGGGCTATAAAGGAACTACATCACGGTCACATGACTTTACGTTACCACCGCTAAGCTAAAGGTGGCTAATGTTGGGCTATAAAGGAACTACAGCACGGTCACATGACTTCACGTCACCACCGCTAAGCTAAAGATGGCTAATGTTGGGCTATAAAGGAACTACAGCACGGTCACCTGACTTCACGTCACCACCGCTAAGATGATATGGTTTGTCAGTGTAGTTTGGTAAACAGGAAATAAACCACTTGAAACTGCTAACTATGGATTATCTTCCATTATATCCATTTAAATCAACTCTATTTTCCATGTTTTTTTCGCGCTTTAAGCACAATAACCAGAAGGCAGACATCTCCAACACTCATGAAACTCAGGAAACATATGCGTTTTTTGACTCTGGGTGAACTGTCCCTTTAAATATATCAGCACCATTGCCATTGGGTAACCGTTGATGGTTTCTGGTGTGTTTCTGGTGGGCGGGCCAGTTGCCCTGGAGGCAGGAATGTGGGAAACGGGCGATGGAGGGAGGGCAGGGCGATTGTTTCACCTCGTCCATCATTGTCACCGGCTTTGCTCTCATGGTGGCCTCGCTTTCCGACACAAAGACAGCTGTCAGCCCCGCTAAACAACCACTTCCGTTCCCCCCCCACCATCCCTACATTTAGAGCTCACGTTTCAGCGTCCAGATCCAAAAACAATGTGAATGATGGCGTCAGAGGCAAGGAATCACACCCCGAAGTCCCGCCGCTTCACCCCGCAGACGGGATTTGAAGCCAGACGTTATTTACTCATGAACAGAGAGGGCAAAAGTACACACTTCCTTTACTCAAGTAGAAGTACAGACACTCGTGTTTAAAAATACTCTGGTAAAAGTAGAAGTACTGACTAACTTCTTTACTCAAGTAAAAGTAAAGAAGTATGGGCTTTGAAATGTACTTCAGTAAAAAGTACCCATAACTAGCAGCTGTTTTAAAGAGTACCTGACCTCCCTTTATATTAATAGAACAATAATGTCATTGTTAGCTAATGAATGTTTCCATGCTGAACAACGGCAACATGACAACGTTTTCATTGGTCCCTCTTCTTTAGAGAAGACCAGGAAATGATGGATACACGGATCGTGTTCAAATCAATAGGCACGCAATGACTCTAAATAATAATGATCACGCCACCAAACACACATTCAGACTAAAGGAACCAGCCTGTTTGGAAAATTGAAGAAGTAGAAAGTACAGGTATTTGGGTTCAAAATGTAAGAAGTAGAAATTACAGGTATTTGTGTTCAAAATGTAAGAAGTAGAAAGTACAGGTATTTGTGTTCAACATGTAAGAAGTAGAAAGTACAGGTATTTGGGTTCAAAATGTAAGAAGTAGAAAGTACAGGTATTTGGGTTCAACATGTAAGAAGTAGAAAGTACAGGTATTTGGGTTCAACATGGAAGAAGTAGAAAGTACAGGTATTTGTGTTCAACATGTAAGAAGTAGAAAGTTCAGGTATTTGGGTTCAACATGTAAGAAGTAGAAAGTACAGGTATTTGGGTTCAAAATGTAAGAAGTAGAAAGTACAGGTATTTGTGTTCAACATGTAAGAAGTCAAAGTACAAAGTGGTCAGAAAAAACAAGTAGTGGAGTAAAGTACTGATACCAGAAAAATATACTTAAGTACAGTAACGAAGTATTTGTACTCCACTACTTCCCACCTCATCTCGTGAAAAGACAAAGAGGCTGTGTGGATTAATGGTGGACACAGTGACGGAAACGTTGACTTTAATTAAATGTATTATGTCAACCATGGGCGTCACTTTGTTAGAAAAAAGTGTTGGGGAACAACTGCATCAAGCTCCTCTCCGCAAACAATACATATATATTCTTACAATAATTGTTTTGACACCTAGTGCAGTATCTATGCTACACTGCTAACGCTATTCTCTATTCGAATATAACTAATATTAAACGTATCACAGGTTCAAATTGCACTGTATTTATTATAACGTTAGTCCTTAACATCTATCACTCTGTATATCTCCATTCAAACATCTTTTAAAAGTTGAACAACCCCCACACAGCTCAGTAAAGACTGTGAAATGTTGACTTTATTTGATCATTTCAGTAAAAACTAACGTTCATATTTCTCTTTTTGATTATAATACTGATGAACGTTCAAAACAAAGCACTTAGGCAACTTACCACACACGTTTTAAAAAGCTTAATAAGCACCGTAACTTTCATGATATCATTTCTCGGTCATAATCGGTTGTTTCCGTGAACGGCCGACTGTTGTGTGACGGCAAATGCTGCGTCTGCAAGGCATTGTGGGGCAGCACTTTCTCCTTTCCTTTCGTAAAGAGAGGTCCAGTGGTTCCTAAGCTAAAGGAGGTTATAAAGGAAGTTTGAAACCTCCTTTCCTATCATCTCTAGAAAATTGGAACGGCTCTTATCATGGCTGCCACTGAGGGACTTCCGGGTCATTTCACTCCGTTAGGAAGGTTCCTAAGCTAAACGGACTATTGGACCGCAACCCTGGTCTCCCAGCTGTGTGCGTCACTTTTTAATGTCCCCTGGTCTCCCAGCTGTGTGCGTCACTTTTTAATGTCCCCTGGTCTCCCAGCTGTGTGCGTCACTCTTTAGTGTCCCCTGGTCTCCCAGCTGTGTGCGTCACTCTTTAGTGTCCCCTGGTCTCCCAGCTGTGTGCGTCACTCTTTAGTGTCCCCTGGTCTCCCAGCTGTGTGCTTCACTTTTTAATGTCCCCTGGTCTCCCAGCTGTGTGCATCACTTTTTAATGTCCCCTGGTCTCCCAGCTGTGTGAGTCACTTTTTAATTTCCCCTGGTCTCCCAGCTGTGTGCGTCACTCTTTAGTGTCCCCTGGTCTCCCAGCTGTGTGCGTCACTCTTTAGTGTCCCCTTGTCTCCCAGCTGTGTGCGTCACTCTTTAGTGTCCCCTGGTCTCCCAGCTGTGTGCGTCACTTTTTAGTGTCCCCTGGTCTCATGTAAGTGCTTTGTGTGGTTGTAACGCGTTAGCACCTGTCGGCCACTGTACTTTCGCCTCAATACCATTTGCTTTACGAAGAAGTCTGCGATACCCTGCATAGAAGCGGCAGCTCTCCAGAACAAAGCTCTTTTTTCTGATTATGATTTTTATTAAAACGTCTTGAAATATGCTGCTCTTAAAAGTACAGTCGGCTTTGTTTATTTTGTCTCTGAGTTTTCTCCCGCGCTTACCATGCATCTTTAACAGCCAATAAAAAAGGGTTTTAAAAAGCCTTCAGTTAGAGGTTGCACAAGAGAAATTTGTCACGTGACCACTCCTGCTCTCACAGAGGAGCATGTAGTTTATTGATGAGCTGTGTTATCATCAGCAGCATTAGAGAGGAGAGATCAGGATAAATCAACCGTCATGAAGAATGCAGCAAAATACACAATCCATCTAAAGTGCATCAGAAACAGAAGAAATGAAGCTGTTTCTAATTTCTACACCTGTTCACTTCCATGCAGCCTCCTCTAAATGAGCATCACGGTATTTAACAGTCCCACTTCCAGAAGCCTATATAGAGAAATCTAAATGTATGTATTGTGGTTGAAACTGAGTAATATATGACAGCAGCGCTACATCACTTAGAAAAAAGCTTGCACGTCAATTACAGAAATATCAGATTTTCTAAACTTTTACTTAGAAAGAAAGATGGCAAAAGAGAATATATGTGGCTTCAGGCGTCCACTTACGGAGGCAGACGGCGGACAGCATGCGTGTTGCCATGTACGGAGGAACGCAGTCGGGGAAGACGGGCTGCAGGACGTAGTTGGAGAAGGTGAGCGCGATGACGGCCAGCGTGGTCGGGTACATGATGAGGACGGCACTCCACAACAGCAGGAACCTGGGAGAGAGGAAGACAATGACAAACAAATCAGTGATGAAGAGGATTAGTTAGCTTAAGTTTGGGAGCATTTGGGAACACCTTCACTACACCTTTAAATCAACTTTTCTCCGGTGTCAGGAACCACTTTCCCATCGTCCCTTTTACTCTTCAAACATTCATCCCTCCTTTCCAACATCCCTTTATTCCTCCCTACATTTATTTATCAATTCCTCCCTCTCTCCCTACACCCCTTAAACTCAATTAAAAACGGTGGTTGCTATCAAGTGTCTAAAAGAGACGACAAAACGTCATCACACACAACATTAGCCACCTTTAGCTTAGCGGTGGTGACATGCAGTCATGTGACCGTGCTGTAGTTCCTTTATAGCCCAACATTAGCCGCCTTTAGCTTAGCGGTGGTGACGTGCAGTCATGTGACCGTGCTGTAGTTCCTTTAAAGCCCAACATTATTTGTTTATTATTTATTATTATATTATTTAAAAAAAAGAATCCAATGGAACATCTCGATTGCATTTTTGTGAATAGAACCGGGGAGATGCTGCCTTCAGGGTCTCACTACAAAAACACCTCATCCCTGTACTGTTGTCCATCAGAACAAGCTCTCCACTCACCCCATCAAACCTCCGAATATCTCCGTCACATAGGAGTAGTCTCCTCCGGATTTGGGGATAGTAACGCCTAGTTCAGCGTAGCAGAGCGAGCCTAGCGCCGCGATGCAGCCTCCCATCACCCAGACCACCAGGGCCACGCCCACCGAGCCAGAGTGCTCCAGGACCCCCTTTGGAGAGATGAAGATCCCGGAGCCGATGATGTTCCCTGAGGAGAGGGAGGATCAGGTATTAAATACTGAAAGCTGGATGGATGGATGGATGGATGGATGGATGGATGGACGGACGGACGGACGGAAGGAAGGAAGGAAGGAAGGAAGGGAAGGAAGGAAGGAAGGATGGATGGATGGATGGATGGATGGATGGATGGATGGATGGATGGAGGGAGGGAGGGAGGGAGGGATGGATGGATGGATGGATGGATGGATGGATGGATGGATGGATGGATGGAGGGAGGGAGGGAGGGATGGATGGATGGATGGAAGAATGGATGGAAGAATGGATGGATGGATGGATGGATTGATGGAAGAATGGATGACCTCTTCATGTTTCAAAGGACTTCAAACATTTAATGTTTCCAAAATGACTTTCCCCTTCTCCCCTGTGAAATGTGATGCTGCTAACGTAAAGCTAACTTCAGCTAACTTAAGCTAACTTGTTGCATTTCCAAACGTACGTTCCTCAGGACCCTCAGCTTCACCAACCGTTCCCCTCTGAGTTTATACAGGGCATCAAGAGACAAAGCGCTGTAGCTCAGAGTGAGTTGGAGAAGGCGGTAAAGTATGTTTCCCCTAAGTTTCATGATTCAAAAAGGACGCTTAACATTTACTTTTCAAAAACAACTTTCCCTTACCCTAAACCATCTGATGCTTCTAACGTAAAGCTAACGTCAGCTAACTTCAGCTAACTTGTTGCAATTGCTAACGTAAGTTCCTTAGGTAAAGAAGAAAGTCCAACATTCAAAGAAGTTCAACGCTTGCTAACATAGGAACCTATTTCCAACATCTTCTTGACATTTTCTTTTACTCTTCAACAAATGTCTGAAGGTGAGTTAGAGAAGGCGGTAAAGTAAGTTTCCCCTAAGTTTTATGGTTCATCTGATGCTGCTAACGTGAAGCTAACTTCAGCTAACTTGTTGCGTTTGCTAACATAGGTTCAACTCAACATACTGTTCCCCTCTGAGTTTATACAGGGCATCGAAAGACAGAGTGAGTATGTTTCCCCTACGTTTCATGATTCAAAAAGGACGCTTAACATGTAATTTTTCTTTTCAAATAATGACTTCTCCCTTAACTTTCAAAATGTGAAGATGCTAACTTAAAGCTAACTTCAGCTAACTCGTCGCTTTTGCTAACGTAAGGTACACTCAACAAACTGTTCCCCTCTGAGTTTATACAGGGCATCAAAAGACAAATAGCTGTAGCTCAGAGTGAGTTAGAGAAGACGGTGAAGTACGTTTTCCCTATGTTTTATGTTCATCTGATGCAGCTAACTTCAGCTAACTTCAGCTAACTTGTTGCGTTTCCTAACGTACGTTCCTCAGGACCCTCAGCTCCACTAACCATTCCCCTCTGAGTTTATACAGGGCATCAAGAGACAAAGCGCTGTAGCCCAGAGTGAGTTAGAGAAGGTGGTAAAGTATGTTTCCCCTACATTTCATGATTTATCTGATGCTGCTAACTTGAGCTAACTTCAGCTAACTTGTTGCGTTTGCTAACGTACGTTCCTCAGGACCCTCAGCTCCACTAAATGTATTTCCCTCTTTGAAAAGCTCCCTAACTTTCCAAGAAACGTCTTTCTTTTTCACATTACATTACATTACATGTTACTTGTTAGACGCTTTTATCCAAAGCGACTTACATACTCAATACTGTGGACAATCCCCACAGGAGCAATTTGGGGTGAAGTGTCTCAGGGACTCAACGACATGCTGACTGCAGTGGGGTTTGAACCTGTGCTCCCTGATCCCAACACCAAGGCTCTATCCACTGCGCCACACGCCTCCCATTTTTTTAAATGACTTTCCCCTTAACTTTTGAATTTGAATTTGCTAACGTGATCTGATGCAGCTAACTTCAGCTAACTTGTTGCATTTGCTAACGTACGTTCAACTCAACATACTGTTCCCCTCTGAGTTTCTACAGGGCATCAAGAGACAAAGCGCAGTAGCTCAGAGTGAGTTAGAGAAGGTGGTAATGGCCATCACTCAGCCGGGACAATCCCTGCTGCACAGAGCCTCAGTATGCAGTGTAGAGTACCAGCACATCCACGCATTCACACTACAGCGCTACCAGTAGCACGGCAGAAGGCAGCCAAGTGGCACAGACGGCCATTACATAACCCGACATAAATTATCCAGGGGGGGGGGATCACCAGCACCAGGAAATACTCCGGGGTTCACATTTAACTAACTGTGTCTGGCACCAGAGCTCAGTCCCCAGAGCCAAACCTTTTTAAACTGTGCAATACATACACCACGGTACATTAGGATATGTATTGTAGTACAAAGTGCACACTTTTACTTTAACTTGTTATAGTTAATCAATATAAATCTGTCGGATATTTAACTTCTGGTATATAGATAAATACTTTGAATAACATTGTTTATTTAACTTTCTGTGTTTGTATTCATGTCTTTTTTTATGATTCTTTTTTATTGGAATTTTTTTTCCAACTTTCCAAAATTACATTTGATTTTTATCGTTTTTTTGGACTTAAAATTTGTGTTTATACATTTTTAGGTGTTTATATATATTATATATATTTTGTATTGGAAATGTTACTCTAAGTTCTTCTGTTTATACAAATACATTTATTTATTGTATGTTTATATTGAAAATCCTCACTTTTCTATGTTTATATACATAATTTTAACTATGTAATTGTTTTTCTTCCTTCCTTCCTAAATGGAGGAACGGTCACAAATTCCTCTGATAAACAAAGTGAGGAGTTACTGGCACTCTTTGACTCTTTGCCTTTGAACTCCTGCAGCTTCACTCACATAACATGCAGGTTTGATTGGAGGAAATTCCTAAGATGGACACAGTTTGTCTTTTGTTATATTTAATAAAGTAATAAAGAAAGTCAATATACAATTGAAATCGATCTCAAATGCAGGAACAGAGCAGCTTCATCCTCAGAGGAAAAATGCTGCTTACAGTCTCTCTGTGTCAGGGGGTCAAACTCAATTTCATCGCGGGCCACATCAGCATTATGGTTACACTCAAAGGGCCGGTTGTAACTTTATAAATATATACAGTAGGCTACCAGTCAAAGGTTTGGACACACCTTCTCATTCGAAGGTTTTTGATTATTTAAATAATGTTCTACATTGTAGATTAATACTAAAGACATCAAAACTATAAAAGAACATATGGAATTATCTAGTAAACAAAAAAGTGTTAAAAAATCCAGAATATGATTTATATTTTAGATTCTTCAAATTAGCCCCCTTTGCCTTGATGACAGCTTTGCACTCTTAGCTTCTCTATATAAATATATATATTAAATAATGTATTATATTATATTATTGGATTATTATCAGTTCTGGTAGTAACTTCATGAATAACTCTGTCTGAAAGCAGAAGTCTAGGGCAAATAATTGAAAGCAAATATTCAACAGTTACACCAATTGTATTCTATATGATATTCTTTGCAAGCTCTTGCGGGCCACAAAAAATGAGGTCGCGGGCCGGATTTGGCCCCCGGGCCTTGAGTTTGACACATGAGCACACCCCTGCTCTCTATATTCATGAGAGGAAGCAGTTGGTCCTCCATCCCATCATTAAACCTCCTTTTACACTTCCTTTGCCCTCCTGAAATGTAAACCCTTAACATACGTCTCTGTTAAACACATACAAGACTAAAAATACAATTGAACAGAGCAAAAGCCAATCAGAGTATAAGACTATATTTGACGGGACAGAATGTTGTTGCAGGAAGTGACTGCAGCGTACTCTGTGTGAAAGGAAAGGTGCTTCAGCATTCTGCACACAGGACCTCTCTCTGTTCTCTGTACTACGCTTTATAAAGCTCCGAGTGGTTTATTCCTGATCTTCTGTTGTATTCCTGAGGTCTGCTCCCTGTGCCCAGACTCAAGCTGAACATGGAGAAGCAGAGTTTACTCCATGCTCCACATAGCTGCAAAACTCACAGGAGACTCTCACTTCCTTTAAAAAGGTCTCCTATTATACTGTTCTTCATCAATATATCACAGGTCTCAGATATATCCAGAGCCTGTCTCTGATTGGCTGAAACACCAAACAGATCATTGCAGCATTACCCATAATCCCCTCTGTTTCAGCCCTGTTTCCAAAGTGCTGATTCTCTGTCTGTTACTTTAGATGAAAATAAGGAGCCCCTCCCCACGCCCCTCTGAGAGAGATTTGGTTACAAAGAACTCAATGGTGCTCTAGGAGGAGATTCAGGTGATAAGGGGGGGGGGGGGGGGGGGTACCTTGGTTGCTGATTGGCTAATGGTTACACAAGACCACATCGTGATGACATCAATAAATGGCCAAAATCTGATCAGCTCATTTTCAGACAGGTTTTTATAGAAATGGATCAGGAGAAAAAGAGAGAGAGATCTTGTTCCTGAAACTTTCAGAGTCTCTTTACACAGAGGGGACACATGTTGATGTAGAAGAGACATGGAGAAGAGGGGACACATGTTTGATGTAGAAGAGCATGAAGAAGAGGGGACACATGTTGATGTAGAGGACATGAAGAAGAGGGGACACTGTTGATGTAGAGAGACATGAAGAAAGAGGGACACATGTTGATGTAGAGAAGACATGAAGAAGAGGGGACACATGTTGACGTAGAAGAGACATGAAGAAGAGGGGACAAATGTTGATGTAGAAGAGACATGAAGAAGAGGGGACACATGTGATGTAGAAGAGACATGGAGAAGAGGGGACACATGTTGATGTAGAAGAGACTTGAAGAAGAGGGACACATGTTGATGTAGAAGAGACATGAAGAAGAGGGGACACATGTTGATGTAGAAGAGACATGAAGAAGAGGGGACACATGTTGATGTAGAAAGACTGAAGAAGAGGGGACACATGTTGATGTAGAAGAGACATGGAGAAATGGGCACATGTTGATGTAGAAGACGTGAAGAAGGGGGACACATGTTGATGTAGAAGAGACATGAAGAAGAGGGACACATGTTGATGTAGAAGAGACATGAAGAAGGGGACATGTTGATAGAAGAACATGGAGAAGAGGGGACCATGTTGATGTAGAAGAGACATGGAGAAGAGGGGACACATGTGATGTAGAAGAGACATGAAGAAGAGTGGACACATGTTGATGTAGAAGAGACATGGAGAAGAGTGGACACATGTTGATGTAGAAAAGACATGGAGAAGAGGGGACACATGTTGATGTAGAAGAGACATGAAGAAGAGGGGACAGATGTTGATGTAGAAGAGACATGAAGAAGAGGGGACACATGTTGATGTAGAAGAGACATGAAGAAGAGGGGACACATGTTGATGTAGAAGAGACATGAAGAAGAGGGGACACATGTTGATGTAGAAGAGACATGAAGAAGTGGATGTTGCATAATAGGTGTCCTTTAAAAAGGACTAAAGACTTGTTTAATTAGCTGTTTCTGCAGGCGAGTGATAGCCGATAAAGAAACTTAAACTGGGTTCATATTTAGTGAGTTCATGTGTTAGCGACTCCTCAGCTGCGACGGTTCTTCCCATTGGATCAGTGTATTCTTGCAAATGCCCATCACTCTCCCAAAAGTAATTAAAGGGGACCTATCATGCAAAATGCACTTTTGTACGTCTTTTTACATGACTATGTGTCCCCGTGTGTCAGGGAACTCACCAAGTGTCAGAAAACACAACCCTCTCTCTTTTCCTCCGTACCGGAATCTCTAAAAACGGGGCTGCAACGGAGCTGATCCAGACTGACACAGATTTGAAATTGTTCTGACGTCAGAAACGGGGAGCTCCGCCTATATGGGCAACTCTCCACCTATCAGGAGGAGACAGCCACGGCCATGCCGCTCGAAAGCGCTGGAGACGCTGTAGTACATATGCCAGGCCTGTAGGTGACGCTGTAGTACATATGCCAGGCCTGTAGGTGGCGCTGTAGTCTGCCACAAAAGCAGCGAAGAAGACTTCTCTCAGAATCAGCCCTTGCAAAAACAGGGCTAAAACAGAGCAAATAGAGAACCCCAGTGACGCGTCCTAAAACCCGGAAGTAAGTTAGCATTTTTACCACTTCCGGTTTCCTTCGTCAAAAAGCAATGCAATTTCTCCATAGGTTTTGGAAAATAGCTCCAAATAAGGTCTGTGTTTGACACAAAATTAAGAGATAGATCACGTTTTGTTCTACCACATTAAATCCATCAGCAGTGACCCCGCTGGTGATTTCTGAAGTTTTACGTGTCGGAAAAAACGATGGTTGTTAACAAGTGGCATTAGTGGACTACAGAAATGGTCGAGGCCGTTGTACGTCATTACGCCGATTACGCAAACACTCCCCGCTAAATTTCTTTCCCCCTGTGTTCTGCTTGAAAGAGAGTATATGCCTATCTTAAGTATCTGTAGTATATTAGTATCTTTAGTATCTATATCTTTATCTGACCATCATCATTTATAGTCGTTAATAGTCGTTTTGTTTGGCGATCTTAAGTTGGCGTGACGTTGAGTAGTGCGACCCTGCCGTTCTAGCTTGTAGTTCCTTTATAGCATAACGTTAGCATTTTGCTTCTGGCGACTAGATTTATGATTCGAAAATTATAAAAGTAGCGTAGATATGTGGAGATTATCTGGCTGAACAAAACGTGATCCCTCTCTTAAATGTGTTTCAACCACACCTTATTTTGAGCTATTTTCCAAACCCTATGGAGAAATTGCATTGTTTTTTTACGATGGAACCGGAAGAAGTTTACTTCCGGGTTTTAGGACGCGTCACTGCGGTTCTCTATAGAGCGAAATGAGGCATGGCTAAAATGCATGATCTGTTTGGTATTTTGAAAAAAAAACTTCACAGACATGTTTTAAATAGGCATGGGACTACAATATATTATTCAAATATAGCATGATAGGTCCACTTTAGTTAAAAAAAACAATTCCCTTTTTTAGAAAGATTACTTCTTTGCCCAGAACGGACGACTTTTGGAAAATTGCACTTGAAAAGACTTAATTTTTATTATTTGTTCACATTTCAGAAGTAACCTAAATTAAAAAAAGTCCACGTTTTCTTTAAATGAAAAAAATTCTAAAACTTAATGAAAGAATGACCAAAATGTTTTGGGAATTCAGAAATTACTCCAATTTGTTTTATTTATGTTAAAAATTCAAAAAAAGACTGTACTTTTTAATTTACCTTTTTGTCTTTTTTATTTCCTGTTACAAAAATTACTTTAATTTTACTTTTTTTTAAGGTAAAAAACTTCCTCAATAAATAAAAAAATCTCTTCAAAAAAGGCAGGACTTTCAATGTTTTAAAAAGAAAAATGAAATACCACACTTACCAAAAAGGTTTCTAAAATGTCTTAATTTTCACAACAAGGTCCCACTTTCCAAAAATGTCTCCTTGTTAAAAAAACGATTTAAGTTTCACATTAAAGGCCGCACTTTCCCAAAAAATTATTCATGTTACAAAATGACTTCACATTTCCCGGACGGTCTTACTTCAGGTCCTTGTTCAGGGAATAAAAGATGTGACGTTTGGTTGAAGTTCTGTGAGAAATCGCTGAGAGAAATTCCCAAAGATATGGAAGTGACTGTTATTTTGTATATATTGATTGTTGTGCTTTTATTCATGTCTTAATGTGTGCATATGTATAAATGTGTCTGTTGATTGTGTATATATAGGTATATAGATAGTTTTATATATTTGTATTTTTTTGTGGATTGTGGGAAACAGTATTTCGATCTCTCTGTCTGTACACACAAACTGAAAGATTGACAATAAAGTTGACTTTGACTTAGAGCTGGATCTCTCCAGACGTTTCTCCATGACCTCCTGCAGGTTGAATAACGGCCCCCTGATGTATTGACTGAGCTGAGGTGTGTTTGAAGCGGCCTGCTGTCCGTTCTGCTCCAGCAGACAATGTTTCTTCTGCCTGACGATACATCCTGGACTTCAGATATTTCAGCCACGTAAGCACTTAACACAACCAGAGGTGGGAACTACATTTACTTAAGTACAAATCTGAGGTACTTTACTTGAGTATTTCCATGTTCTGCTACTTTGTACTTCTACTCTAGTTCCACCTGGAGTAAATCCTCAAGCTACCCTGCAGTATACAAAGTCATTCAAACTAGCTGCACCTTTACCAGCTTTGAGAACACTTTAATGATCAATCATTATAAAACATATCATATATATTATTCTGAAATGGACCAATCTGCACAATGACTACTTTTACTGTCGCTACTTACTATATTTTGATGAAATACTTTTCTACTTTTACTTGAGGACATTTGAATGCAGTACTTTTACTGTAACAGAGTATTCCTACACTCTGGTACTTCTACTTTTACTCAAGTACAAGATCTGAGTACTTCTACTTTTACTCAAGTACAAGATCTGAATACTTTTACTTAAGTACAATATCTGAGTACTTCTACTTTTACTCAAGTACAAGATCTGAGTACTTCTACTTTTACTAAAGTACAAGATCTGAGTACTTCTACTTTTATTACAAGATCTGAGTACTTTTACTCAAGTCCAATCTGTTGTTAACACACGTTAGTAATGTATGAGTTCTGCAGAAACAAAGATGTGTTTTTTTTTTAAGTTCTTCATTATAAAGTGATCTCAGTTTTTTCTTCAGAGTAAAGCCCCCCCCCCCCACCCCCTCCTCTTCCTATAATGTTTGTTCTCACCTATGATGATGGTGCATGCACTCAGCAGCCCGATCTCCTTCTTCAGAGTCACCCTGTCCGGGATCTTCTTCTTCTCCTCCTCCTCTTCCTCATGTTTCTTCTTCTTCTTCTCCCCGGGGGTGCAGACGGGTCCCTCCATGTCCTCCTGGTCCTCCCTGTGCTGCTGTCCTCTCCTCGCTCCGTATTCATGCACGGTCAATGGGCTGCGCATGCGCAACAACCTACTTGCTGTCCGGGGCAGAATGTTAAATACCCTGCACTCTCCGTGAGGCGTTCAGGGACCCCGGGAGGAACCTGCTCTCCCCCCCTTCTCTCCCCCCTGTCTTTTTAAAGCTCCATTATAAGAATACAAACACTGTAAAAACAAATATCTGATAAGTACACCTTGGTATAAAAAAAACTTATAGCAGTATATTTTTGGTGTAAATTAATACCAGAGGTGGGAAGTAGCTAAGTACATTTACTTTGTACTTAAGTACACTTTAGAGGTACTTGTACTTTACTTGAGTATTTCCATTTATGCTACTTTGTACTCCACTACAGTTCAGAGATAAAAGGTGTACTTCTACTCCATTACATGTATTTAATACCGTTAGTTACTGTACAGATCTGGATCTGATGTGAAATATGATGAATAGGAACATGACATAATATAATTAATAAGAAATGCATAAATTAATGTATGAATAAAAACAGGAATACAATTATAAATAATAATAATCCTGCAAATAAATACAGGAATAATAAATACAACGACAATTAATGAATGAATGCATAATTAAATATGGGAATATTAGTTTATTCTGCAATGAGTACTTTTACTACTAAGTACATTTTCCTAATTGTACTGAATACTTTAACTTCAGTACCTTTCTTGATGCAGTACTTTAACTTGAAACTGAGTATTTTTACAGTGTGGTATTAGTACTTTTACTCAAGTAAACAATCAGAATACTTTTCCAGCCCTGCCCACAGAGGACTTTGAATAAAGAGTATGTTTGACTGATTTCTGATTTCCCCCAGAGAGCCACAGTGAGAGGAATGCTGCAACGTGGCACTTCCTGAATGAAAGTGAAAGTGTTTCTGATCGAGAGCAGAGCTGCCGTCGAGACAAGCCTCTCTATTTCTCCCTAAAGAAACATCAAACTAATCCTGAACACCACAGCAGGATCTCTGCCAAACCCCGGTGAGTACAGAGACGAGACCCACCCACTGAATATCTGCTCAACATTTAGTTTCAACTTTATCCAGAGAACAGTGACTCCAGATGAACTCATGCTAAAGCTAACAGGCCTCCTCACATGCTTTCTGTCAGTTTCTCTAGTTTCCTGCAGTTTGTCTTTGTACGGCAGCACAGCTGAGGATATTTACTGCGTTTCAACCAGTATTTGCTCTCAACTTCAGACAGGAAGTTCCTCTCTTTAACTGAGGTTTGCTGTGGGGTTTTCCTGGTATTAGCTTCCACATTTTCTTCTGCGTGTGTGTTTGATTCTCTGCTGTCTCCCTCTCTCTGATTTTCCTTTACTTCCTCTCTGTTAGGAACGTGACAGAGACACTTGGACTCAAATGCACGACTCAAAAGAAAGTTTGCTGTTCAAAAAGGTCTTTACTTAGATAAAGACAAGGTACAAACAAAAAATCACTCATGAGAGGCAAAACGTAGAAAAGCAAACTTCAAACATGGGAACTAAATAAACTTGACCATGAAAACTTGCTACAAAAGTCTCTTGGTATGAAAAGCTGGCTCTCTTGATGAGACAAGACGAACTGGCACAGGACAAAGGGACAGGTAATGGGACACAGGTGGCAACAATCAAGGGAGGGGCTGACAGTCACACGGGGAGGAAGACACACGAGGGCAGGAGAGCTCTGAAGAGAGAGAGGAAGGTAAGAACCAAAATAAAACAGGAAGTGCAGTGACAGGACTAGACAGGTGAACAAAGAGACTTGACTAAACATAAATCTAACCTGGGCTATGAACTAAACATGAAACAAATAACATGAACCTGATTAACTAACTTAACATGACATGAATAAATCAACAGACATGACGGGATGTTACACTCTTTGTCCAAGCTGACACTTGAAGTCTTTGACCAGAGCACTTTTTCTTTAGCTGTGTTTCTTCTGTTTTTAACACTTATGTTAAATAGGGTTGAAACGTTATATGATTTTCATGGTATGACAATCCCTAAACAGATTCTGTGTAAAATATGTAGACACAGACAAATTGAAAATCAAATGTACACTGAATGATAATCCTCAATTAAAAAAATCGTGTTACAACGTCAGTGTTAGGGTGGAGATTGAATATTTCGATATTACTGTAATTTATTCTATATATAGTCTGGGAATGTAATGTTTTGCAGAAAATAATTAGTAGTAGCCACGCCCCTTTTTCATACTTCCTATGTGCATATGCATATGTATTATTTCTTCCAGTCGAGCACAAGCAGCATTGTAAACAATGAGTTTCATTCTCAGCTACACTGCATGATCAAATGGTTTTACATCATCCATCCTCTGACTGCATGAAGACATCTGAAAATGTCCCAAAATAATCACTTAACCTTTCAGTGTGCTACCTACCTACCTACCTACCTACCTACCTACCTACCTACCTACCTACCTACCTACCTACCTACCTACCTACCTACCTACCTACCTACCTACCTACCTACCTACCTACCTACCTACCTACCTCTCTCTCTCTCTCTCTCTCTCTCTCTCTCTCTCTCTCTCTCTCTCTCTCTATCTATCTATCTATCTATCTATCTATCTATCTATCTATCTATCTATCTATCTATCTATCTATCTATCTATCTATCTATCTATCTATCTATCTATCTATCTATCTATCATCATATATGGTTTAACTATCGAGCTGGCAGTGAGATTAATTATAAAAACATTGTTGACGTGCTTTTTTAAAGCTGACTGGCCTTTTCATACAGCCGTAAATTCTCAAAATGATATTGGTAAACTAATCACATATCCTAATCTAAATGGTTATTTTCAAGCCTGCATAAATGTTATAATTAATAACAGTAATGCTGGAATTATAAGGCGATTTGGAAGCACACTACAGCTGGCAAAGCACAAGGTGAATACATTTGCTAATGTTAATGAATGCTAGCTAGATTGGCCCATTTGAGCAAACCAACATTAGCATTAGCTAACATTAGCACAACTAAAACAGCTAAACTATGCAAAAATGATGAATTCAACTAGCAATAATAGTAGTTTGAAAACCACATAAGAGTTGCTAGCTATGGTTAGCCAACCTAACCAAAGTCTTAAGTTTAGTTCAGGTAGTTTCCTGTTTAACGCTACAATACCCCCCGTTTTTACGCACTGCTTATTGTCGGGTTTCCAGACGTCACGGAACATTTTGGGCAGTCAGGGATTACGAGGCGTGGTCTGGAATCCTAAATCCTGCCCTGTTTGTCCAGAACATTTGACTAGACCATGGGTCGGCAACAGGCGGCCACATATTATTGTATATTAAGTTTTGGCTCATCGGACATTTATGAGAGAAAATCCCTAATGTCCGACTGCAAGTGAATGCAGCACAAGACGCGAGCCTTGTAACCCCTGCCCCGGCCCAGGGGCGAGCATGGAAATGTGATTGTCATTTGAACGGGATGGCGCAAAACGAGAAGCATTCGGTCTACAATGACCGAGAAGAGACTGTCAGCATTGATTCAAAACGCACTAAAGCTTTGGATCTTAAGAAGTTTGTGAGCAGGGGCGGACTGGCCAACTGTAGAATCTGTAGAATCACAGACGGCCCCCCACCCCCCCCCCCCCCCCCCCCGTTGACAATTCACTAGCTGGCCCGCCATTTAGTGGCTCAGAAAAAAATTGGCCCAAGTCCAAACTTACTTGCCGACCCCTGGACTAGACAAAACATTGAATACCAATATTTGTGAACCCTTTTCTCTTGCACACAGAAAGGCACTGTAGGTCCATAGCCTACATGAATTAAGCTTTAATCAAATTAACATGGACCTTTGTCGTACTACTTCAACAATAGCCAAGCACTGGCTGAATATATCACAGTCATTTGTTTTGTTTTAACTTGTCATACTTTTTCAGGAAACAGATATTCAAAAGATATGTAATTACATTTTCCTTTTTGTCCTCAGAGAGTAGACATGTCTGCTGCCAGCTGTCTGCTGACTGAAGATCAGTTTCTGTGCTCCATCTGTCTGGATGTGTTCACTGATCCAGTCACCATACCATGTGGACACAACTTCTGTAAAGCCTGCATCTCTGAACACTGGGATGTGATGTCCAGTGTCAGTGTCCCAACTGTAAAGAGTTTTCGACAGAAGACCTGAACTACGCGTCAACACGTTCATCTCTGAGATGGCTGCTCAGTTCAGACAGTCAGCTCAACAGAAAGCCAGCAGCAGCAGCTCAGAGCAACAAGTTGTCAAACCAGGAGAAGTTCCGTGTGACGTCTGCACTGGAACCAGACTGAAGGCCCTGAAGTCCTGCCTGGTGTGTCTGGAGTCCTACTGTGAGACTCACCTGGAGCCTCACCTGACAAGAGCAGGCCTGAAGAAACATCAGCTGATCGACCCTGAGGAGAACCTGGAAGGCAGGATGTGTGTGAAGCACGATAAACTGCTGGAGCTGTTCTGTAAGACCGACCAGTGTGTGTCTGCATGTCTGCACTGTTTCAGACCACAAGACACATGATGTTGTTCCTCTGAAAGAAGGATATGAAGGAAAGAAGGCTGAGCTGGGGAAGACAGAGGCTGAAATTCAGCAGATGATCCAGAAGAGACGACTGAAGATTCAGGAGATGAATCGCTCAGTGGAGCTCAGTAAGGAAGGAGCAGACAGAGAGATAGCAGATGGTGTTCAGGTCTTCACCGCTCTGAAGGAGTCTGTTGAGAGAAGCCAGGCCGAGCTCATCGACACCATCAAAGAGAAGCAGAGAGAGACAGAGGAACAGGCTGAAGGCTTCATCAAAGAGCTAGAACAGGAAATCTCTGAGCTGAAGAAGAGGAGCTCTGAGGTGGAGCAGCTCTCACGCTCTGAAGACCAGCTCCACCTCCTCCAAAGCCTCACGTCCCTGAACGCTGCTCCACCCACCAAGACTGGACAGAAGTCAGGTGTCCGTTCTTCATATGAGGGGACTGTGGTGAGAGCTGTGACTCAGCTGGAGGAGATGCTCAGTAAACAGATGAAGAAGCTGCTTGAGGTCAAGCTGAAGAGGGTCCAGCAGTATGAGGTGGATGTGACACTTGATCCTGATACAGCACATCCCAACCTCATCCTGTCTGATGATGGAAAACAAGTTAAACTTGGTGATGTGAAGAAGAATCTCCCAGACAATCCAGAGAGATTTGATGCTTGTTACTCTGTGTTAGGAAAGCAGAGTTTCTCTTCACAAAGATTTATTACGAGGTTCAGGTTAAAGGTCTGTCTTTCTGGACTCTAGGAGTGGCCAGAGAGTCGATCATCAGGAAGGGAAACATCACAAAGACCCCTGGGAATGGTTTCTGGACCATAGGTTTGAGGAATGACAAAAAGTTCTACGCTTGCGCTGACCCTGATATCCTTCTCTCTCTGAAGTCTCCGCCTCAGAAGGTGGGGGTGTTTGTGGATTATGAGGAGGGTCTGGTCTCCTTTTATGATGTTGATGCTGCAGCTCTGATCTACTCCTTCACTGGCTGCTGCTTCAAAGAGACACTCCCGTACTTCAGTACTCGGGACAATGCCTTTGGTGGGTTACGTCGCATAGGGGATAGTAATAATAACCCTCTGATCATCACTCCTGTCGATCACACAGAGTAAAAAAATGTGGATTTTCCACAGAGGGATTCGTTATGATTTAATATAATGAATATATATATATACTGGTGATGTACAGGGTTTTCATTGATCTGTCAGATGCTTCTTTTCTTTCTTTTAACATGTCTATGATGTTTCACATATGTCCTACTACTTTTAACCAAGGCCAGCGCACTGATCTATATTATCCAATACAGTCTCATTATTCTAAAGATTGATTACCTTCCTTAAGACTGTTAAATCATCAGAAAACAATATGTTCTTAGAAATTAGAAGCATGAAAAGTGTCCTAAATGTCCATGGTGCCGAGGGCAAAGCCTTCTCCTGTCTGATCCTTGAATACATCACAAGAGTTGATCAGCGGCACTCATTACTGAAAGAAGCAGTCATGCACAGAGCTTTGGGAGGGGGGGGGGCATTAATTGCCGGTGCACATTGTTCAGAAGAATATGAAATATTGGTAATATTACACCACATCACTTATGGTGTAAGGAACCAGAGGTAAACAGAGTTATTCTTTAAAACTCTATTTTCTTGGAATTGAAAGAATATAACTGACATTTTAAAAGTCAAGGCCATTTAGAAAAGGCGGTCTTTTTTTATGAATTACTTTTTACTAGCATGAACATGTCTGTTATGAATTATTAAGAAATAGTTTGATTTAAATGTTGTTCATGGTTGTTATGATGATAATAATGTTTATCTTCTTTGATTTATTGTTATTATGACGGGATGAGATGTTGATAAGGCTGTAAATCAGTGTTTTTAGAGTGGAATCAATGACTTTAAAGTATGTTAATGGACCGTAGGAAGGAGTGCAAATATCTAATATACATCTATTAAATCTAAATAAAAAAACACAAGAACACGTTATGAATAGGACCTTTTTTCTTTCAATGAATAAATGAAAGCAAAGTGTTTATTGTGTTTCATTAAGACAAAGACATCATAGATATAGTAGATATCAAAGCTTAACAATGGCTAAAACTATAAAGCATTACTTGATTTGTTGAGACATCCAACGGCTTTAGTTACGATTGTTGTGACTTCATTATACTTTGAATTAGTTATCATCAGAAAGTGACATTAATGCAAGCTAATGAATGTTCTTGCTGTGGATGCTTTATTGAAACGGGCTTGAAAACCAATAACCATTATTGCCACCTCATTTAATAATGTACATATACAGGTTAACACGAAACAACATGTACAAAAACCCATGCTTTAACTGAATCAGTGCAAAAGATTGAGGATTCAAAGTGATGTCTGATGACGCCCTCTGGTGGAGTTCATTACAAACTGCGGCCTATATGGGTTTCATTCATATCTGTTAAGAACATTAAAGAAAAGTGTTATTTAAAAACAGTTTGGGTTATTCTGAAGATATGAACTTTAAGAGACTCGATGATAAAACATAACATTGGCCATGCCTGAGGGAGAATACAACTAAAATAAACAGCTTAATACCAGCAGGATTTGATTTAAGTCCATACATGGAATAATCTGCTCTAAATTCATTGAAATCACACATTTTTACAAAATCTTTAACATGTTAAATAAAAAGCACTTTGTCATTTATTAAGGAGTCGTTATTTGATTAAAGGACATGAAAAGGTGGCCTTTATAATTAGAGGTGAAAAAAGTACTCAGATCTGGTACTTGAGTGCAGTGGCGGAGCTGGGGGGTGCTGAATCCTGGCCACCCTATTGGCCACCCTCACCACGGGGGCCCAAACAATTTTAGAACATTAAGAAAAAAATGTTTAAGTAACCTTTCATCATTCATCAAGAACTGACAATTCATTTAACTTACAATTCATTTAACTTATTTTCTTCCAAAAGTTAATTATCCAAAGCCTCTGTACACCCCCTTCTATTTACATGTAATGGTTTGGTCCCGCCTCCAAACGCGGTGCAGCACCGCCGGCACTTTCTAGCAGAGAGAGAGCATGTGAGGAGCAGGGATGCTAGTACTTAAGGCCGCTACACACCAACCTGAGACCAAAGAACGCGTACCGAAGGCGTCCCGACTTTTACGTCCGCTACGTCGCCTGCGTCGGCTATGCCGCCCGCCTACGAACACACCGCAAAGACTTCAGTCGACGAGTGGCAAAGAGAAAAGAAAGGAGAGAAAGACAAGAGAGAGGGACTAAAGGGCGACAGTATGTCACCCAGTTTTTCAAAAGAAAAGGTGGGCGTGGTCCATGAGTGGTGGAAATGTGTCTGTAAAGGCCCTGACACACCAAGCAGTCACCAGAGAACTCGCCGACGCCGACTGTTGCGTCGCCGTGTTCTCCTGCGTCTTGGCCATGTGTTGCACTGGAACACACCGCAAAGACTTCAGCCGAGCACGTACGAACTGCGCATGCATGAGTGGCAATAACTCTCCTTACCAGCAGGCGGCGGTAGTGTGTATTCGTCATTCAAAAGAGGCAACAACCGGAAGACAGAGAAGAAGAACAGAGGTAGAGGTGTGTTGTAAGTGCCTTAAATAACACCTTATTTTCTAGTGAGATGTATTTTTATGTTCATATAATAGTGATTTCAATGCCACCCCAAAATGATCACTGGTTCCATCCTGGCCACCCCACTGAAAATGTCCTGGCTCCGCCACTGCTTGGGTAAAAGTAGAAGTACTCAGATCTTGTACTTGAGTAAAAGTAGAAGTACTCAGATCTTGTACCTGAGTAAAAGTAGAAGTACTCAGATCTTGTACTTGAGTAAAAGTAGAAGTACTCAGATCTTGTACCTGAGTAAAAGTAGAAGTACTCAGATCTTGTACTTGAGTAAAAGTAGAAGTACTCAGATCTTGTACTTGAGTAAAAGTAGAAGTACTCAGATCTGGTACTTGAGTAAAAGTAGAAGTACTCAGATCTTGTACTGAGTAAAAGTAGAAGTACTCAGATCTTGTACTTGAGTAAAAGTAGAAGTACTCAGATCTTGTACTTGAGTAAAAGTAGAAGTACTCAGGTCGTGTACTTGATTAAGAGTAGAAGTACTCAGATCTTAAGTAAAAGTAGAAGTACTGAGTTCTGTACTTGAGTAAAAGTAGAAGTACTCAGATCTTGTACTTGAGTAAAGTAGAAGTACTCAGATCTTGTACTTGAGTAAAAGTAGAAGTACTCAGGTCGTGTACTTGAGAAAAGTAAGAAGTACTCAGATCTTATGCTTGAGTAAAAGTAGAAGTACTCAGATCTTGTACTTGAGTAAAAGTAGAAGTACTCAGATCTGGTACTTGAGTAAAAGTAGAAGTACTCAGATCTTGTACTTGGTAAAAGTAGAAGTACTCAGATCTTGTACTTGAGTAAAAGTAGAAGTACCAGAGTGTAGGAATACTCTATTACAGTAAAAGTCCTGCATTCAAAATGTTCCTCAAGTAAAGTAGAAAAGTATTCTCATCAAAATCTAGTGAAAGTAGCGACAGTAAAAGTAGTCATTGTGCAGATTGGTCCATTTCAGAATAATATATATGATATGTTTTATAATGATTGATCATGAAAGTGTTCTCAAAGCTGGTAAAGGTGCAGCTAGTTTGAATGGCTTTGTATACTGCAGGGTAGCTTGTGATTTACTCCAGGTGGAACTAAAGTCTGATTTAACACTTGGTTATATTTCACATCATTCATCCACATCTGTGAAGTAACTAAAGGGATTAGATACATGTAGTGGAGTTTGTTATTTTATTTTGAACAAACACATCGCACAATATCATCCAAACCATCGGAGGCCAAGCAACTCTTCAACTGTAAGTAATATAAAGGAAAGAAAAACGAGTTAAAAAATGTCTGTTTAAAGCGTCTAGTGGCTTGAAAGAAAAACAAGGAAGGAAGCCACGACATAAGAATACAAACACAGTCAAATCAAATATCTGATAAGTACACCTTGGTATAAAAAAACTTAGCAGTATATTTTGGTGTTAAACAATACCAGAGTGGGAAGTAGCTAAGTAGATTTACTCTGTACTTAAGTACACTTTAGAGGTACTTGTACTTTACTCAGTATTTCCATGTTATGCTACTTTGTACTCCACTACAGCAGAGATAAAAGGTGTACTTTTACTCCACTACATGTATTTAATACCTTAGTTACTGTACAATTCTGGATCAATGATGTGAAATATGATGAATAGGAAACTGACATTATATATAAATAAAGAAATAATGAATTAATGTATGATAAAAACAGGAATACAATTATAAAATAATAAATAATCCTGCAAATAATACAGAAATAATAAATACAACGACAATTAATGAATGAATGCATAATTAATATGGGAATATTAGTTTATTCTGCAATGAGTACTTTTACTACTAAGTACATTTTCCTAATTGTACTGAAATACTTTAACTTCAGTACCTTTCTTGATGCAGTACTTTAACTTGAAACTGAGTATTTTTACAGTTGTGGTATTAGTACTTTTACTCAAGTTAACAATCTGAATACTTTTTCCAGCCCTGCCCACAGAGGACTTTGAATAAAGAGTATGTTTGACTGATTTCTGATTTCCCCCCAGAGAGCCACAGTGAGAGGAATGCTGCAATGTGGCACTTCCTGTATGAAAGTATTTCTGATCGAGAGCAGAGCTGCAGTCGAGACAAGCCTCTCTATTTCTCCCTAAAGAAACATCAAACTAATCCTGAACACCACAGCAGGATCTCTGCCAAACCCCGGTGAGTACAGAGACGAGACCCACCCACTGAATATCTGCTCAACATTTAGTTTCAACTATATCCAGAGAACAGTGACTCCAGATGAACTCATGCTAAAGCTAACAGGCCTCCTCACATGCTTTCTGTCAGTTTCTCTAGTTTCCTGCAGTTTGTCTTTGTACGGCAGCACAGCTGAGGATATTTACTGCATTTCAACCAGTATTTGCTCTCAACTTCAGACAGGAAGTTCCTCTCTTTAACTGAGGTTTGCTGTGGGGGTTTCCAGGTATTAGCTTCCACATTTTCTTCTGCGTGTGTGTTTGATTCTCTGCTGTCTCCCTCTCTCTGATTTTCCTTTACGTCCTCTCTGTTAGGAACGTGACACAGACACTTGGACTCAAATGCACGACTCAAAAGAAAGTTTGCTGTTCAAAAAGGTCTTTACTTAGATACAGATAAGGTACAAACAAAAAATCACTCATGAGAGGCAAAGCGTAGAAAAGCAAACTTCAAACATGGGAACTAAATAAACTTGACCATGAAAACTTGCTACAAAAGTCTCTTGGTATGAAAAGCTGGCTCTCTTGATGAGACAAGACGAACTGGCACGGGACAAAGGGAGACGAGGACTATATATACAAGAGGTATTGGGACACAGGTGGCAACAATCAAGGGAGGGGCTGACAGTTATGCCCCTTTCACACCAACGCGGTTGCAGGGCCGGTTCGGAGCTAGAGCCTGAAAAGCACCGTTTTTTCCTGTTCACACCTCTAAGCTCCGGAATCCGGTTCGTTTCAAGCACCAACATTTTTTCGGTCTAGAAGCAAGAACCGCATACGTCACGCTTACGTCGGAGGGGTGCGAGATCAAGCCGTAGCGCTGAGCAAAGTGACTAGAACGCAACCACAAAAACCACACTTTATAAAGTCAGGCAGCACTAACCAGGCTTCGTGTGATTCTGTTTATTTGTACCTTACTTTGACCATCCGTTCGCTGTCATTGATCATTGTGGAGCAGGCAGACGTTTTGTTTTGTATTATAGCAGCTATCGGATGGAACAACCCAGTCTCACGGCATTTCGTGTTATAGTCACGACATCTAATCTATTGATTCGTGTTCACCAACACGATTGTCCCCTTTTTTTCGTGTCACACAGAACGATTTTAAAAGCAATGTATTTCTATTGGTAGTATGTTTCGTGCCTGCAACACGTCTTTTGTCCGGTCGGGTCTTGGAAGACCGGAAGCTGTGGGTTCATAAAAACATCTTCTTACTCAATATCAAGCCACGATTATTGTTTTTATTTTAAATCGTATAATGTCGGACTTTTTTTGCCGTCTGTGAGGAAAAGAAATGGCTCAGAGCCTCAGAATACTGAAATCTGTATTTTTTAAATCTTTTTTTCCTTCTAATTTGTTATTCTTTTCTAAATAACACACCGTTATTTACTCAACAATAACACACAATTATCCTTGTTTTTTTTATTCGTTTAATTCTATCATCTCGGGCTTTTTAGCCGTTCCTCAGGAACTGAATTTCAAAATAAAGTCACCGGAAACAGACGTAGGCCTATAAGGGACATTTCGAGCATCATTGCGATACACACCACTAACCCACTGAACTGATTACCCAAGATCCTCAGCTAGAAGCTCGGTGATTGGATTGTTTAGCCGCAATGCACGCTGGGATATGGTGTTAATGCGATATGAAATCCGAAAAAGTATTTTTTTTAAATACTTTATTCCGAGTGTGCTTGCTTTTCTCTTTGGAAGTCATCACATCACGGCATTGTAATACACGGTTCGGCTGCATTACATATTACACATCTGCCTTAGTTCTTTATTTATAGAGCCCTCATTAGAAGACTTCTGGACAAACGGGAAGAACTGCCACGGAAACTGAATACGTGACGTAGATCATAAATATATCAGCAATTAAACAACATCTTCAATTTCTCTTCACACAATACGTCTCCTTGCAGTATCAACACTAATTCGGCTGACTTTTATATTTGATCCAATTGGTAGATAGGTTATATTTACACCATAACGGTGCACAGCTGATAGAAAAGGACTTGTAGTTTTTAAAGATATTACTGATTTTCTTTGAATATAAGAATGTAAATACTGAGTTGAAAGAATAGTCAGGGGTTTTGGGTGATGGAGACACCTATGGATTCAGAATTTAATAGCTTACCATTAAATGACGGATATACCTTTCTGTCTGTGATGTTTTACAAATCAGATATTAGAAGTAAAACATGTGAAATAGTTTAGCAATATCCTGTAAAATTATGTGAAAACATGAATAAAACTACACATCTTCAGATGTTATACATACACAAGTGTCCTACACTAATAATACATAGTTATTATGGCTGTGTGTACCTTGTGTGCACCGCCTAGTGGTTAAAGCACGTTATTGAATTAGTTGTGTATATGATATGTCAATAAACCTTAGAAAATCTTGAAATCTTGAAAGGGATGTGCAAAATAGCCGTTATATACAGTCTTTAATGAACTATTAGTAGAGAATAACGAGTAATGAATGTACTTTATAGGGATCTGCAGATAAATGTTTAGTCTTCTCAAGCACCAACTATCAAATATCTCGCCTGATTGTTGGCATTTGACAATCACCTTCCCTGAATTTTTACCCTGATTTAAGGGTTGTTTATATTTCACATCATTAATCAGAATCTGCAAAGTAACTAAAATAAATGTAGTGGAGTAAAAATACCAGGTTAACCTCTGAATTGTAGTGGAGTAGAATTACAAAGTAACAATGAGCTGTCATGTGGGTATATATTAATGCTGCCCATTATGGATACACAGCGATTTCACCCATTTATTAATTATATGTTTTAAATTTGTACACACCAATGTGTTTCCTATCGCCTAAACCTCCAGGGCTGTACACAGTTTAATACTGGCAACTTCTAATTTTGGGAAAAATGAAAACGTCTTTTAAAACTACAATTCCCAGTAGAGACGTGCCATAGATGTCACAGTCTGCTCCATCATTCACCAGTAGTTTTCCATTCACCTGTCTCACCTGTTAATCACACGCACGTGTTTGCTCACTCTCTTTCTCTACTGCACCCATTAGTTTTACTGCCAGTATTTAAACCCTCATCAGACACACACCCGTTGCCAGATCGTACTTTGCCTTCATGCTAGTCTTTCACGCGTTTGTTACCAGATTGCCTACCCGGTTCCAACCCTGCCTGTCCCTGACCTGCCTGCTCTGCCTGTTCCCTGATCCTGCCTGTCTTTGGACTATCCTGCCTTGCCTGCTGTCTGACCCTGCCTGTACCTACGTTGACTGCTCCCTGACCCTCTGCCCGGCCCTGACTCACCTTCTGCCTGCTGTCCTCTGGTTCGTTTGCCTGCACATCATCCGGCTGTTACTGTTCTGCTGGTATCCCTCTGCTCTGGTATTATTACCAATAAAGTACATTACCAATACTCCTTGGTTTCTCGAGTGCTGCATTTGGGTCCTTCATAAGATTGTGACAATAGAACATGTTGCGAAACACAATAGCCAGCATGTGTAGTTCTGGGGGCGGGGGGGAGGGGCGTTCACATCCAGTTTTTGATAGTCTGCCGTGGTTTCGTTCGATTTCAAAGAGCTGTTTGACGCTCTGTGGTGATATTGAGTAAGAAGATGTTTTATGAACCCCACAGCTTCCGGTCTTCCAAGACCCGACCGGACAAAAAGATGTGTCGCAGGCACGAAACATACTACCAATAGAAATACATTGCTTTTGCGTGTGACACGAAAAAAAGGGGACAATCGTGTTGGTGAACGCGAATCAATAGATTAAATGTCGTGACTATAACACGAAATGCCGTGAGACTGGGTTGGATGGAATCAATACATGGGCTGCACAACATGGGCTGCACAGGTTGTCATGTCCGACTATCACAAGTAGAATCATAATGAAAAATACGCCGGTAAAATGTGCCTGTAGAAAACGGTTTATGCCACAATAGGATAGCAACAAGTAGTCAAGATAGTCAGTTTAGCTTCGGTTGCTATGCTAACATCACCCATTTTATACCAGAGAAACTTCCATAACAGTGTTGTGATGCCGCGTCAATTCAGACTGAAACACATTCACTTAAGGGGGGATATGTATCAGCTGCTTGTGTGACAGTCAGACAGTGAATACTTTACAGTGGACGCTGCCGTGTGAGCTAACCCGGAGCTAACGGGAGAATAAACTCCGGTGGAAGAGCAGCGCTGCAGCGGTCGGTAAATGCCGCTGAAACACATTAATAAACAATGAACCACAGCACTCTGGAGAAAAGTATAAGGTTGGAGAAGTCGTTATTTAATTTAATCTGGCTTCGTATGATTAAAAGCAACACGATCATTGACCCGACGCAGTCCCCCATTGTTGTTGTTGTTGTTGCTGTTGTAGTGAGCGCCGTAACGCTGTTGGGGAGAAAATCAGCGACGTAAACGGTGACGTCATGACGCGGCAGCACCAGTCGGGCTCTGGGCGGTGTGAACAAAACGGGGGCTGAAAAGAAAAACCGGTTCCGAACCAGAAAAGCTCTAGAGGAGCTAGAAGGGGAACCGCGTCGGTCTGAAAGGGGCATCAGTGATGGCGGTTTGGCACTGAAGCTTCGATACATGCTTCAAACCCTGGACTTCCTAGTCTATAGAAGCAGTGCTTCGAAGCTTGCTTCAAATCACGTGACATATGAAGTCCGAAGCAGCAACTGCTTCATTTCCTGAATGAATCACTAGTTTGCGGTGCAATCGCGCGATTCAATGCACTGCCTCGTCTCGATTCTGACAGGTGACAGGTTGGAACAGTTTCGAATTTGAGCGCTTCAACACTTTATAACCGCTCTAAACAATGCGCAATGTGTGGGTTGTTGTCATAGTTTGCGTTGTTGCTGTTGAGTTGTTGTTGGTATTGCATTTTATTGGATCATTATAGAGCAAGCCAGGAAGAAAGATAGGTCGTTCTGGCTCGGGAAACACTTCAAAATGTGGAGAAGTTGTGAACAAAAGACAATTATGAGTATTAAAAAAAAAAGTGTTATAGTTTATAGAATAGATAGCCCAGTGGATAGAGCCGGCGGCCCGCATGCGGCCACGTCCTCCGCGCAACTGGTTCAAATCCTGGACAGGATGAACTTAAATCAATGTCCCCTTTTCAACTTTAATAATATAACTGATAAAAGGCTCTCTCCGGACAAAAAAATGCCTTTAGAAAAAAACAAAATAAAAAGAATAATGTAGGCTACCTCAATAAAGATCTTTGAGTGTTCCCCATCCCACATAATCACGCCCTGCCATAATTACACAAGCACACCCAACCAATGCCACATTTTCCAGCACTCTCTTCTCAATAACACAATACACACAATTATCAATCTTTAATTGCAATAAGAACATGATATTCAGTCTTAGTGTGTGTGTGCCTCGAATATTTTTCAAGGCTAAGATACGTTAATCCACTGCAGCCTTGCACTTCGCCAGGAGAGGTCGCTGTGACTGAAGTGAAATGAACCTATTTTCGAAACAATTGTCCAAGTGGTTCGATGCTTCATTCAAAGCTTCATTTGCCCATCACTACTGACAGTCACACGGGGAGGAAGACCCACGAGGGCAGGAGAGCTCTGAAAGAGAGAGAAAGGTGAAACAGGAAGTGCAGTGACAGGACTAGACAGGTGAACAAAGAGACTTGACTAAACATAAGCTAGTGGAGTAAACGGCGGATAAACTGTGGCGCGCATACACTAATTGCGCCGCATAAGTGCATAATAGTGCGCCGCATTTGCGCTTCAGATGAAGAGGTGAGGCCCCCTCATAACTGCATGAACCCGTATGGCACAATACAACTCAGACTGGCTGACCTGTACATCAATCAAGTGGCAAATGCCATAGTAAGGATGGATGATAGGCTAACTTTAAAAAAAAAAAAATTTAAAAAAAAAAAAAAAAAAAAATTTTTCTTTCCTTTTTTTTTTTTCAATGCCATGCGATCTACCCACACTACCTTCGCGATCGACCGGTCGATCGCGATCGACGTAATGGGCACCCCTGTTCTAGGTGTATTACGACGGCGAGATCTTCTCCGCGAAACAAGGCTTTCATTTAGGGACCAACAACAAATGACTTCAATTACACAAGAACAATGTTATTTTAAAAAAATCGACAGCTTCCCGATCGTGTGAATATGAAACAATTCCACTCTAGAGCATACATTTGTTGAACACACCAATTATTTTGCATTTGAATACTTTAAATATGTTTCTATTAATATTTTTTATGGGAACATTTGCATATTTATTCAATAACTTCCAGGTCATGTGACCTAATCACTCAAAAATCAGTGCTGGATCAAATAACTACACTCGCTGCATAGGACACCACTTTTTGTATTGCATTTTCACCCTCTAAATATTTTATATTCATATTTTGATGGAAAAACTTCCATCAAAATATGCTGAGAACTTCCAGGTCATGTGACCTAATCACTCAAAATCAGATATAGATCAAATAACTACACTGGCTGAATAGGACACACCTCTTTTTATTGCATTGTAATACTCTAAATGTTTTTATATTAATATTTTTATGGGAAAATGCATTTCCTGCTGAGAATGCGTGCGAATGCTTTAAACTGTGTACATTTGTTGCTGAATTTGGCTGAAAATGCTGAATATTTTATGATTGGTCTCTGTAGCTGCTTTTAGCTACAGAGACCAAGTAAGTGTGTTGCTGAACTTAGCGGATAAATTAAGAAAAGTGAAATGATTTGAATCAAAATTGTTACAGCTCAAATGCATTGCAATTACTTTTTAGGCATTTTGTTAAATTTCTTTGCTTAATTTTATTTAAATGTTTAACGTAAGAGAGGTTTTCCTATGTTTTTCATGAACAATGATGTCCAAGGAGTGTAGGGTTTGGGAGTTATGGCAGGTTGAAGAAAAAGGTTGAAGGCAAATTTCAAGCTCTCCTCCTCTCTAGCTGTGACATCACGCACTCTAACCCTTAACGAGCTGTGCAATAGAGTGGTGCAGTGATGAGTCCTAAAGCCCGGAGGTGAGTTAGCATTTTACCACTTCCTGTTCCCTCGTCTCAGTCAACAGGATTTCTCCATAGGATTTTGGAAAATAGCTCGAAATGCAAAAATGATAAATTCAACTAGCAATAACAGTAGTTTGAAAACAACATAATAGTCGCTAGCTATGGTTAGCCAACCTAACCGAAGTCGTAAGTTTAGTTCAGGTAGTTTCCTGTTTAACGCTACAATACCCCCCGTTTTTACGTCACTGCTTATTGTCGGGTTTCCAGACATCACGGAACATTTTTGGCAGTCAGGGATTACGAGGCGTGGTCTTGAATCCTAAATCCTGCCCTGTTTGTCCAGAACATTTGACTAGACCATTAGTTATAGCATATTAAATCATTGAATATCAATATTTGTGAACCATTTTATTTTGCACACAGAAAGGCACTTTAGGTCCATAGCCTACATGAATTAAGCTTTGATCAAATTAACATAGACCTTTGTCGTACTACTTCAACAATAGCCAAGCCCTGGCTGAATATATCAAAGTAATTTGTTTTGTTTTAACCAGTCATACTTTTTCAGGAAACAGATAATCAAATATTTCCTTTTTGTCCTCAGAGTGTAGACATGTCTGCTGCCAGCTGTCTGCTGACTGAACATCAGTTTCTGTGCTCCATCTGTCTGGATGTGTTCACTGATCCAGTCAGCACACCATGTGGACACAACTTCTGTAAAGCCTGCATCTCTCAACACTGGGATACTAAAGTCCCCTATCAGTGTCCCAACTGTAAAAAGTTATTCCACGCAAGACCTGAAATGCTGGTGAACACTTTCATCTCTGAGATGGCTGCTCAGTTCAGACAGTCAGCTCAACAGAAAGCCAGCAGCAGCAGCTCAGAGCAACACGTTGTCAAACCAGGAGAAGTTCCCTGTGACGCCTGCACTGGAACCAGACTGAAGGCCCTGAAGTCCTGCCTGGTGTGTCTGGAGTCCTACTGTGAGACTCACCTGGAGCCTCATCTGACAAGAGCAGGCCTGAAGAAACATCAGCTGATCGACCCTGAGGAGAACCTGGAAGGCAGGATGTGTGTGGAGCACTATAAACTGCTGGAGCTGTTCTGTAAGACCGACCAGATGTGTGTCTGCATGCTCTGCACTGTTTTAGACCACAAGAGACATGATGTTGTTCCTCTGAAAGAAGAATATGACGGAAAGAAGGCCGAGCTGGGGAAGACAGAGGCTGAAATTCAGCAGATGATCCAGAAGAGACGACTGAAGATTCAGGAGATGAATCGCTCAGTGGAGCTCAGTAAGGAAGGAGCAGACAGAGAGATAGCAGATGGTGTTCAGGTCTTCACCGCTCTGAAGGAGTCTGTTGAGAGAAGCCAGGCCGAGCTCATCGACACGATCAAAGAGAAGCAGAGAGAGACAGAGGAACAGGCTGAAGGCTTCATCAAAGAGCTGGAACAGGAAATCTCTGAGCTGAAGAAGAGAAGCTCTGAGGTGGAGCAGCTCTCACGCTCTGAAGACCAGCTCCACCTCCTCCAAAGCTTCACGTCCCTGAACGCTGCTCCACCCACCAAGAACTGGACAGAAGTCAGGGTCCGTCCACCTTCATATGAGGGGACTGTGAGGAGAGCTTTGATTAATCTGCAGGAGACATTCAGTCAGCTGTTCGCTGAGGTGGAGCTGAAGAGGGTCCAGCAGTATGAGGTGGAGGTGACTCTTGATCCTGATACAGCACATCCCGAACTCATCCTGTCTGATGATGGAAAACAAGTTAAACATAGTGGAGAGAGAAAAGTAAAGAAAGTTAAAAAAATGCCTCTTAAACGCAATCTGCAGAGCTTTAATGTTTGTAAATCTGTGTTAGCAAAGCAGAGTTTCTCTTCACGAAGATTTTACTACGAGGTTCAGGTTAAAGGTGTGTCTGGCTGGACTTTAGGAGTGGCCAGAGAGTCGATCAACAGGAAGGGAAACATCACACTGACCCCTGGGAATGGTTTCTGGACCATAGGTTTGAGGGCTGGCAACAAGTTCTACGCTTGCACCGACCCTGATATCCGTCTCTCTCTGAAGTCTCAGCCTCAGAAGGTGGGGGTGTTTGTGGATTATGAGGAGGGTCTGGTCTCCTTTTATGATGTTGATGCTGCAGCTCTGATCTACTCCTTCACTGGCTGTTGCTTCAAAGAGAAACTCTACCCATGCTTCAGTATTCCGGAAAATCTCGTTGGCCTGTTCTCCTTATCTAATATAAATATTGACCCTCTGATCATCACACCTGTCGATCACACAGAGTAAAAAAAATGTGGATTTTCCACAGAGGGATTCATTATGATTTAATATAATACATATATATATATACTGGTGATGTACAGGGTTTTCATTGATCTATCAGATGCTTCTTTTCTTTCTGTTAAAATGTATTCGATGTTTCACATGTTTCTACACTGTAAAAAAAATGTGTAAAAAAACGGAAATATTCTGGGGACTGGGGCGCCAGAAAATGTCCGTTTAAAAAAAGGAAAAACGCTGTAAAATAAGGAGATAACATGTAAAAAAAATGTTTACTTACCTTACCACAAGTAGCCTCTATTACTGTAATTTTACATGAAATATCTTTCTTTTAACATATATTATTTGTTAGAATAGCGTCATACACCTCTAGAAAACTGAATAATTATCTTTAAAAAATGATAAAGAAAAGCTAAAATACGGAAAATTACTTTTATTATTACAAAAAAGTACCGTGTATCTAAGACCATTTACAAGTAAAACACAAAGAAAAGAACGGCATTTTAATTTGCAAAAGCTTTAGTTCACATTAACTATCACAATTCTTTGCCAAGAAAATCTGTAATTTTACAAGAAATGTTTTTATAATTCCATTAAATCTTTTTCTTTTAACATATATTAATTGTTATAATAAAGTCATACACCTCTAAAAAAAACAGAATAAATACTTTTTTAAATGATAAAATGTCATGTCATTTTACTTTGCAAAAGCCCAAGTTTACATTAAAGGTGGGGTAGGTAAGATTGAGAAACTGGCTCGAGATACACTTGTTGTTATATTCCATGGAATGCTCTTAACATCCCGATAGCAATGAATATCTTAAAGGTGGGGTAGGTAATTTTGGAGAAACCAGCTCGAGTGCGCTAGAATAGCCGGCCCGGCTAAAATAACTGGATGGCCTACCTGCCTGTCAGCCTTCCATCTGTGCACAAACTGATCTCGTGCCCTCATTGGTCATGTGCGCGTCCGTGTGTGTTGGAGGAGGGGCTCTGTGAGGAAGGGGCAGATTTGTTCCGGCTGTGCATTTTCAAATTCTAGCGCACTCGAGCTGGTTTCTCCAAAATGACCGACCCCACCTTTAAGTGTCAGATGTTTTGTAAAAAAAAAATCACAAATATATATATTTATATATATAATATTTTATTGAATATAATAATATACATCACAAAAATAAAAACAATAAATAATAAAATATATTTTAATAATAATAAAGCAGAATAGACCGGCAATGAAACATTTCAACATTTAACAATAGCCAACATTTTTCCAACATTTTGTTAAAAAGATAATTATAAACACTAAAGAAATCTACCAGTTATGTGTGTGTGTGTACATGACTATGTGTGTGTTTCTACTTTCTCCATTCAAAGTCAGCGACGTTTGTAATTAATGAATGCACCTTTATCTTTAACGAGTGCTGTCCGGATTGATCTTGAACAGGCACCTGTTAAGACACAAGTACACTTACATTTAGTGTTTAATTACAAATTCTGTGGATGATACAGCCATTCATTGTCTTCAGTTATACAGCTTGAAGTCAAAGGGCAATGCTGCTCTTCAATGTACTTTTCATTAACTGTTATGATCATATCTGTACATTTAAAGCATTGGTTTGAATAGTTTTGTTATATAAAGTCGCCACTTGGCATCACTATCACACTGGACAGTATCGCAGCAGGTCTGGAAACAGGAGCAAAACAAAGGGAAAAGTCACAAAGAACTTATAAAATCCCCAAAATATTTGGTGCAGATTGTTTATATATTGTTTTTACTGGTGATCACATGGCCAATTGTATTTTAGGAATGATCAGCTCCTGCAGCTTTCTTTTCTTTCTTAAGTGTTTCCTAATGTTAACAGTGTAGAAAATGTCCCATCATAAAGGGATAGTTTGGGTGTTTACAGTGGGGTCGTATAAGCCAAAGGTACTTATCCATAGTCAGTGTATTACCTGGGGTGGTGGGAAGGGAGAACTGGGCCTCGGCATCGGCAGGAGTTGTAGTGTCTATGAGTATTAGAATTTAGATGAAGGCATAGAAAAACCCTGAAATATGTACTGACACAAAGATACAACCCTCGATTTTATAAGTAGTATTAGTAAATACATACGTATATATACAACAATACGCATAGTGCAATTAGCGGTACCAGTAATAAAATAACTGAATAAATAACTAAGCTGAATAAAGTGACATGTGAAAAGTAAAATTATAGTGAAATTAAATGAGTGTTCCTCACCACTGCTATCCGGTTACTCTGTCCTAGTGTCTTTTGGGTCTGATTCAAGATTCAAGAAACGTTATTTAGTTGAATACAGGAGAAGAAATGTAGCCTACACTAAATATAAACTAAATAAATTAACACATTTACAGTTGTTACGTCCCAACTAGGGGAAGAGGAAAGCAACACACACCAGTTGGAATTGGTAATAATTATAAGGAGTTTATTAAATAACGATGTAACAAAATGGAAGGCACGCAGCCTGAAACAAACAGAAGGGCCAAAAGGGCGCAGGTTTAAATGAGGAACCAACAAAGGGAGGACTCTAATAAGGGAGCCTATTTAAACACAAAGAAATAGATACTAACAAAATAGCAACAAAACAACCCTCACTATCAAAGTGGTACAAACTAACGAAAGGAGACTGTAGGAAAACACAGCTACTAGAGGACAACAGTCAACATAATACTAAACTAATCTAAACACATCTAATCACAACAACACTAATACGGACCACACGAGTTAACCACTGTTAGCAGATGTATCTACAGTCAAAGAGCACGTGCGAGAGGCGTCTGTTCACACAGCAGAGCCTCCTGACTGATCGTCGTCCACAGGCTTTGTAGTCGTCTCCGGAAGGTGTGCGCTGGATGTGCGCTGGGATTGGAGCGCGTCGGGCCGGCATGCTCCAATCACAATCTTCGGGGGCGGACCAGGAGATGGGTAGCCAATGACGTCAGGGCAACCGCACAGCTCATTTACATATAACACAGGGAAAACAGAGTTAAGACGACCGGGAAGGCGGCGGCCGTAACAACAGTAAATACGTAGGTATATACAATGTACAACAATTGACATAGTGCAATTAGCAGTACCAGTAATAAAATAACTGAATAAATAACTAAGCTGAATAGTGAATAGAGTGACATGTGAAAAGTAAAATTACAGTGAAATGAAATGACAGTGCGTTCCTCACCACTGCGACCTGTTTCCTCTGTCCTCGTGTCTTTTGGGTCTGATTCCTCACTACTGACGTCTGCCTCTCGGCATGGGCCCTCTTTCCTTATTTCTTCTGCCTCAGTCACCACTGCTATCTGGCTCCTCTGTCCTCTTGACTTGTGGTTCTGCAGGCTTAATTCGACCTAGGAAAAAAGAATTTCAACAATGCTCCTGTAAAATATATAGTTATAGTATTATGTGTCAACATTAAAATAACATACATTGGAGAGCAAAATGTGAAATTCCATTGACTGTAGGCTACATATTACACACAATTGTCAGCAGGGGCAATAACAACTAAAATGTGAACTAACTTGAATGCATTAGTCCACAACACATAGCCTAACTAATGTTAACCTACATAGTTACTAACATCAGAAGACATAGACTAACTGTGGTTACATTACTTAACTAGCTAGCTACAGCAACAGAAAATATTTTCATTCATCATCTTCACCAGTCAGAAAATGTCCGATGCTAATTTCCGCTATGTTAAACTCCATTGATTTATGCTGAAATGTTAGCGATCTAAAAGTCCGCTATTTTTGGCTGTTTTGGGTCGACTTCAGTTGACTGTAACATCGAAAATCTTACCGAATTGAATGTTCACAAAGCTGCAGCTAACATAGCGAATTTAGCTGTTGTAGTGCCGAGAGATGGGAGCTACGGATTAAGCAACTAGACTACTTGTAGTGTACATGCAGAATTATTTCAATTTTAAATAGTTTGAAATGCTCACACACATACCTGACTCTCATGCTGTATTTTCCTCTCGTTTCTTTTTAATTTTCCGTTTCGAAGCACCTGATGAATGCTTTCTCTTTGACGGCGCCATAATCCCATCATCAACAGACAGAGGCAACGCACTTGCATTTTAATCTGCCAATTAATGATGGGTCGGTCGCGAACGAGCCGATTCTTTTGAACGGCTCTTTGTTACGAACGAGGGGAACCAAGTCGTACTTGGTGAGAGCCGTTCTTTTTATCGTTCAATCGTTGGTCCGCACTCACTGCCTGCCAAAATCCACTCGCCTTTTAAAAAGCTTGATTTTGTTTCCCAAACGTATTCTGTGAAGACCCGCCCCTACTCTGATTGGTAGGTTTCAGCGCGAGGAGTGAGATGGGGTGGGTCTTAACGGAATATGCGAGAGAGAGAAGTCATAACAAGTGGTAGACGACGTGTTTTTCGGATGGAAAATGAGCCAAACGCGAAAACGCAGCAGCATTTGGATGCACTTCAACCAAAACCCAGGCAGTGATAAAGCGCACCATTTGTAAAGGCAAAATATCCTTTAAAGCAGGATCAACAAATAATCTCCATCGCCACTTAATTATCATTATGACTGGTGATTATTTCGCAGATAAACCTAGTAACAGCGCCCCCTTTAAAAAAACGGCTCTTTTGAACGGCTCTTTGAAAGGAACGGAGCCATAAGATCCGGCTCCCTTCAAAGAGCCATAATTCCCATCACTACTGCCAATCAGATCAATCTATTGGTTTTGGATAGCGGAAAGCTACATTACCCATGATCCTCAGCCACTGTCAGCCGGAAGTGGCGCGTTCGATTACTGTTTTGGGCTGTCTGCCGTGGATGGGCTGCATTCCACTCCAAATAGCCGGTCGGCCGTAACCAGAATCCAAACGCCAGCTGTTTTATGGATTCTCATTTAACTTCCAAGAATATCTCAGTACTGGGTTATTTCCAATTTCAAAATAAACATATATATTAAACAAATAGAAATAAGAAGCAAGTATATTATAGTATATTCCAGAATGAAAAAATATGTGCATTGCATTGGACACATTTATATGTATGCATATATATATATATATATATGTGTGTGTCTGTATATATTTATAAACTGCATATTATTCCTGATTTCTTTATTTTTGAAACACCTATTCTGCACCTACATGGGTTTTAAGAGAGTCCAATACCCTATGAGACTGTTCAGTCTCATAAAACATGCTCAATTTACTTTTTGAAAACACAAGCTCACAATAAAGTCAGATGGGAGATCTACAGAAGCAAAGTGTGATAGACAAAGATGCATTCCTATATTAAACAAACAGAAAAGAAAACTTTGTTGTTCCACGAGGCAGATGTAGCCATAGCAAATGGATTAAGTGAATTTAGGTACTTAACCTTCAACTACCTGCTGCCTGAAATCCCTGTGACATCACTGTAGATTGTTGTTGTAACCAACTAGCTGTGTGGGACATTATCACAATACATATTTAAGTTAATTGACTTGGATTGTAAAGGTCTTTCGCTGTAGTTATAGCTTTGTCAACATGCTTTGGTGAAGGCCTATTCTTTCAATAGGATGGATTTGAATAGTTGGATATTATTAGACGTCTAAAAGGACAACATAAGTTGTTTGTTTTACTGTAATTGCAATGCTAATACCAATTTAGCATAGTGGTAGCACTAACTGCTAACAAGGTTTTGATATTCAGAGTCTGGCTGTTAGTGCTTGCTAGCATGTTCAATGTTATGGGCTAAATTGTACATGCTAGTGTGATAAGGCCTAGGGGAAGATGCTAATGTTATTTAACTTCTAGATCCTTTCATTTTTCACTTAAAGTGAAACTCAAAATGTTTTTTGCATACTGTGCGCCAATCACTCTGTGTTTTAAATATTGAGTTAAAGTCACACATTTTAGTCCATTGATACATTTCTGAAAGCTACTTTCCTAACAAACACGGTGCAGTTGTAGCAATCGCTACAGATCACATATCTGACCATCTGTGAAAAGCAAAATGATGACAGAAATTGACACAGCTTTTTCTTGTGTTGAAAGACATCAGCAGGTCAATGACACTTGGGTTGTGAACGCACCGAACTCTGTCTGTTAGTGCTTGTATATCCTCCCTGTGTGTGTAATGTGTTTAAACACAACAGAGTGGGGGAAGACATTTCCCTCTGAGGGATTAATAAAGTCTTGTTCTTCTTCTTCTACTAATGGCGCATTTCCACTACAGGGCCTCGCTCGGCCTCGCTCGGTATGGCTTGGCCTCGTTAGGCCTTGTTAGGCCTTGTTAGGACTGGCTCACTTTATGCTGCGTTTCCATTACAGTTTAGTAGCTGGGGCAGTAACTATAGTAACGCAGTGTAGGCGGAGCCGTGACGTCATCTTCAGTGAGAACCACAAAACCAACATCAGCCGTTAGCTGTTAGCACTCAGAGCTCACAGCTCCTCATATCTGCTCAGAAACTAGACAAAAGTGAAACAAGTACAAACCACAGACTGTCTGTGTCATGGATAATACAGTCGCTGGTTTATTTATGTCTGTAGGCCGTTGTTGTGAGTGTGGACGGTCGGAGCATATACTGCGTTAGCTTAGCCGATCTCCATTCAGAAAACACGCATTTTAAAAGGTTTTCGCCTGCCGTCTGTCTGCAGACTTGTCAAAGCATTAATTCATGGTTTTTACTAACCGGTATCAGTATGTTGTTACTTCGGCATCATTTAGAAACGTGTATTACAATTAAATCACGGTCAAATATGTTCATCTTGTTGTAGTTGTAGCCCCCTTGCCAGCAATTCTCTCTCTAGTTTAGCATACTCAGCCTGGTTGTTGGCCCGGAAAGAACCTCGATTTTATGGGGCCAGAAAAACTGTGAAATAGTACCCGCTAGCCGGAACTACGCCAAGTGGAAACGCAACCAAAAACGGGCCGGGCACGGCACGGCACACTTAAAGCGAGCTCCGCGCTGTAGTGGAAATGCGCCATTAGAAATCACAAGTGAATGGTCACATTAGGTTTGCCTGCAGTGAATGCTGACAGCTATGAGCTAGTTTATAGATTTATGATGGCATAGTCAAATGTCTCCTATATAACCCACAGTGGCTGTTACTTGTGGGTTATAGCATCATTTTATATCTGTATTGTGCTCTGGTAGGAATTCGCACCCAACATGTTAATAACAGTCAACTTTTTTTTTTTAACTCTATGGTTTTACACAGTTTTTATAACATGAAATTCACATATTTAACAATTCAATCCTCAAAGTAATAAAAGTCAAAATGTGTTAAAATGTAGTTTTTTTTTACTATAATAGGATAGTCAATACCTGTGTTTTTTCAGTTTATCAATGTAAAGTAGTGGCTAAATTAAGCTAAATTACTAAATATTTCTTTCTTTACTTATATTTTCTTGCAATTATGCATTTTTCAAATGAGTATTAACAGTATTTTGTATGTATTGTATGACAGCAATGCCATAACAAAAGTATTTTTTTGTAAAATTACAGAAAATGCAGCTAATTTTTCCAACAGAAAATCATTTATTTTTACGGTTAGTTTTGTTAAATTCGCATTTAAAAACGGCAAAAAAACAGATAAATAATGTATTCCATTTCTACAGTTTCTTTTTTGTTAAAATACATCACACATTTCGATAAACCATTTATTCTTGTAATTTTAAAATTATTTCCTGTAATTATGAAATACATGCTTTTTCAGCCATTGTTGATCATTTCTGTTTTTATCATAATTTGTTTACACCACACACCGTTGTAATGGTCACATGGGTGTGGTTTAAGGTATTTAGTCCAGCTGTTGTGTGATGGACAAAGAGGTGGATTTGGTTCCTTCTGTTCACTTTATGGTCTCGCTGTTATCGTTTGTTCTGTTTTCTGATTAAATCAGATGGAACAAGACCTTCAGTACGGACTGCTGATTGGGAGTCAGGATCAAAATCATATCCAGCCTCTAAACCACATTCATTTAATGGGAATTTTGTTGCTACAATCTTATTGGTACTATCTTGCAAAGCCATACTTATTATTGCATTTTTTTGCTTATGCAATTTCCTTGTTTTAAAATATTATGGTATATCTTGATACCTAACAATGTATTAAACAATCTGAGCTTTGAGTGCCAGTGAGTACATGAACATTAAACCTGTGCTACCAGATTGCACAGAGAAAGTGATTTGTGAGGACGCCCTCCAGTGGAGTTTAAAACAAACTGCAGCCTCTGGCCATATCTTCTACAGCACTGTGGACCCGGACATGTTGAATACTCTGAAGTTTTATGTTAGAAATGTTTAGTATGGGTCTCAAAATTAATCAAAATCGGTCCCTTGGGAATACAGTATGGCCACTTTCTGGTTAACTGCCTTTGGGATCCTGTAGATATCAGAAATGGATTCATCATCCTCAATAATCCCATGATCACTCCAATATTGTCCAAATCGGGCCTTTTCTGAACTATTGTCCATGTCCTGGAAATGTTGATACCCTGAAGTTTGATGTTAGAAATGTATAGTATGGGTCTCAGGCACATAGAAACTGTGGGAGGCTAACGTGCATATGTCGAGCAGTTTGCACAATTAGCATAAGTTGTGTTTATTAGCATTAGTTAGTGAACAGGATACCTTCTGGATTCTGTACAAACTGATTGGCCATGGCATGAGGCAACCATTGGATAAAAAAAACACAAGATCAACTATGGACCTTTTTCAAACTATATAAGCAATCTGTCCAACACAAAGGATCCAGCATCCTCTAAAACTTCAAAATCGACTCACAACTAATCACATAGACTTTCTGGTTCAAACTGCCATTTGCATCCGGCAGTTTCTAAATGCTGGGGACCCGTACTCTACATTTCTATCATAAAACTTCGGGGTACTCTACATCTCCGGGTTCACAACAAGACCTAATGAGCTGGCAGGTAGACGGATATGAGGTGACGCTCTCAATGAATAACTACAGTCTGACGGTGAAGCAGATAACAGGAATGTAGGAGCACAATGGAATCTAAATGGCAAAACTACTTTGTTAAATATCACTGATACTTTTTTTGAGTGTTGTGTAGTTTTTGAGTTCAATCAAATCAGCAACTTCAGGCTTCCTTTTAAAAAGTGACAGCAAGCCCAGTGTGCTGCTGTGCTCCAATCAGAGGGCTTGTTTATTTCAGTTTTAATGCTATTCATCACTTCTTAATACAATTCCACAACATGAAACCTCCCCACCGTAGATACTGAGAGGTGGAGCAACCCTGAAAGAGGAGGGCTGCAGCGTCACATGTCCTTCAGTAGAAGATAAGGTTTGTCTGCAGTTCAGACAAGTCTCTGTTTCTCTCCAAAGAAACATTAACTGAATCTTCAACAACACAACAGGATCTCTGCCAAACATCGGTGAGTACCGCGACAAAAACACTATCTATATATAAGATAGGACTGAGTTGAAAACAGAATCAGACTTTTTGATATCTGCTCTACCATTCATAAGAATATAACGGCAGTAAGGTTTATGGTTTTAGATTAGAAAGACTAGAACATCTTTTACCAAAACCAAGGTAAAAACCAAACCCTTGTTACTGAACTCCGGCTAATTAAGGTTAGACATAATTCAGTCACAGCTATGAGTTTAACGTAGTTTATTTTCTCCCAAACTTTCTTTGTTGTAGTTGAAAAATCAGTTGTGATGATCTAATACTTTGATAAGTGAGTTTTTTTTACTGCATACATAAAGAATTCAGTCAGTTATATTACTTGCACTTTGGATTGTCTGCAGTACAACATCAGATGTGTATATTTTATTACCTATAAAGACATTTATGGTTAATATTTTGTTTGGCAGTACAGCTGATAATATTCACTGTATTTCAACGACCTGTATGAATTAAAAAATCTAAGGTCTACTCAGACTTGTTCTTTTCAGAGTTGTAGCTAGTGAAAGTTTTTAAAGGGGCCTATTCTGCTTAATGTTTAGGTATATATAGTATTAAGTGTCTCTACTTTAAAGAGTCCTCTCCTGCTGATGTTCAGGTGTATATCAGTATGTAGTGTCTCTACTTTAAAGAGTCCTCTCCTGCTGATGTTCAGGTGTATATCAGTATGTAGTGTCTCTACTTTAAAGAGTCCTCTCCTGCTGATGTTCAGGTGTATATCAGTAAGTAGTGTATCTACTTTAAAGAGTCCTCTCCTGCTGATGTTCAGGTGTATATCAGTGTGTAGTGTCTCTACTTTAAAGAGTCCTCTCCTGCTGATGTTCAGGTGTATATCAGTATGTATTGTCTCTACTTTAAAGAGTCCTTTCCTGCTGATGTTCAGGTGTATATCAGTATGTAGTGTCTCTACTTTAAAGAGTCCTCTCCTGCTGATGTTCAGGTGTATATCAGTATGTAGTGTCTCTACTTTAAAGAGTCCTCTCCTGCTGATGTTCAGGTGTATATCAGTATGTAGTGTCTCTACTTTAAAGAGTCCTCTCCTGATGATGTTCAGGTGTATATCAGTATAGTGTCTCTACTTTAAAGAGTCCTCTCCTGCTGATGTTCAGGTGTATATCAGTATGTAGTGTCTCTACTTTAAAGAGTCCTCTCCTGATGATGTTCAGGTGTATATCAGTATAGTGTCTCTACTTTAAAGAGTCCTCTCCTGCTGATGTTCAGGTGTATATCAGTATAGTGTCTCTACTTTAAAGAGTCCTCTCCTCGCCCCTCATCACGTACAATGTGTTGGAGCGCTAGCCAATAGAAGCACAAGTGTTACATAGTGATGTCACTATGTTCCGGAAGTAAACAAAGGAGTCCAATAGGGGCGTTTAAAGCAGGGGGGGGGGGGAACTCAGGTATTTTAGCTTTTGCAGACCACTTACATACACAACACCTATATAACACTACAGGATAAGGGAAACCCCAAAAGCCTAATGTAGAAATATGTTTCCTATAGGCCTTGAGTTTTTTATTAACAGTAGTCTAGGTTAATTTCCGCCTTTGCCTTTCAAGATATACAAGTTTATTCCCCAGCAAGCTCAAGTCATTGTTTTTGGAATAAAGATCCTCATGTCATCACTTTTCTTCAGAGTTGGTGATCTCATAAAGATAACACCGGTAAACGTCTGGTTGCTCCTTTACTGGGAGCAAAGTCCAGATGCTAGTAAGCTGTCTGAATCAGACGTTGAATACCTGCAGATTGCAGCAGAAATTCATCGACAACCAGAGGGTTTATTTGTTGTGTCAAATTCTGAATACTTTTAGTGTCAATTTGATTGCAACAACTCCCTATAATCCATGTATCCCAGTTTGATTTCATTAAACACATAAAGGATTATATATAATAACAGCTTTTCATTACACTTTTGTCCTCAGTGTGTAGACATGTCTGCTGCCAGCTGTCTGCTGACTGAAGATCAGTTTCTGTGCTCCATCTGTCTGGATGTGTTCACTGATCCAGTCGCCATACCATGTGGACACAACTTCTGTAAAGCCTGCATCTCTCAACACTGGGATGTTAATGTCCAGTGTCAGTGTCCTAACTGTAATAAGCTCTTCTACAGAAGACCTGAACTGCTGGTGAACACTTTCATCTCTGAGATGGCTGCTCAGTTCAGACAGTCAGCTCAACAGAAAGCCAGCAGCGGCAGCTCAGAGCAACAAGTTGTCAAACCAGGAGAAGTTCCCTGTGACGCCTGCACTGGAACCAGACTGAAGGCCCTGAAGTCCTGCATGGTGTGTCTGGAGTCCTACTGTGAGACTCACCTGGAGCCTCACCTGACAAGAGCAGGCCTGAAGAAACATCAGCTGATCGACCCTGTGGAGAACCTGGAAGGAAGGATGTGTGTGAAGCACGATAAACTGCTGGAGCTGTTCTGTAAGACCGACCAGGTGTGTGTCTGCATGCTCTGCACTGTTTTAGACCACAAGACACATGATGTTGTTCCTCTGAAAGAAGGATATGAAGGAAAGAAGGCTGAGCTGGGGAAGACAGAGGCTGAAATTCAGCAGATGATCCAGAAGAGACGACTGAAGATTCAGGAGATGAATGGCTCAGTGGAGCTCAGTAAGGAAGGAGCAGACAGAGAGATAGCAGATGGTGTTCAGGTCTTCACCGCTCTGAAGGAGTCTGTTGAGAGAAGCCAGGCCGAGCTCATCAACACGATCAAAGAGAAGCAGAGAGAGACAGAGGAACAGGCTGAAGGCTTCATCAAAGAGCTGGAACAGGAAATCTCTGAGCTGAAGAAGAGAAGCTCTGAGGTGGAGCAGCTCTCACGCTCTGAAGACCAGCTCCACCTCCTCCAAAGCCTCATGTCCCTGAACGCTGCTCCACCCACCAAGAACTGGACAGAAGTCAGGGTCCATCCACCTACATATGAGAGGACTGTGGTGAGAGCTTTGATTAATCTGCAGGAGACATTCAGTCAGCTGCTTGCTGAGGTGGAGCTGAAGAGGGTCCAGCGGTATGAGGTGGATGTGACCAGGGCCGCCCCTCCCTACACGCAGATCAGGCAGACTACGTTGGGCCTCACCTCGCGGAGGCGGGCCTCACCTCGCAGAGGGGGCCTCATTGCGCAGAGGGTGTCTAACGCGAAGGGAAGCTCATCTTTCGGAGGGAACCTCAACTTGCGGAGGGAACCTCACCACGCCCATCGTACAGGGCAAATGAAACATGTAACCGGGATGAAAAGGATGTTACATTTACTTAAAGGAAGGGTCCACTCATTAGATAATTAATAAAAACTTCAGTATTTAGTGAAACATTATGTTTAAACCATACCCTGAAGAAATCAGCGATATTCCCCGGTAAATAATGATTTTATAGCTCTTTTTTATGAAAACCTGTATATTCCGTCAGGCAGCTGCCATTTTGGCCATTTTCAGTAGTCACATGATCCAAAAAACTAGGTCGTGACGTCATCTATGCGTTCACTTTGTAAACACACGAACAGCTTGTTCGACGAAAACATGGCGGAGTATTTGAGTTCGGACTCGTCAGCCGAGGAAGAAGTTTTGAGCAATGTGGAGAGATTGGATGGGGGAATTCAGCCATATAGGTTCGAGCCAAGTGGCCAGAACCGTCAGGAATCAAGTGACGATGAGGATGAACAGCACGGTGATCTTGCTGGAGACGATCCCTTTACTCGTGCAATTGATTTCGGGGGGCGAGTAGGGAGACCTGTACATGAATGGTGTACTTGCAGTCGGTGTGTAGCCATGGACAATCCTCTGATGAACATATGTTGTCATGAGCTTGAAGAGCTTGAAGATAAACTGGTCACAGACGACTTGGATTGCATATGTTTACACAGGGAATTCGGCACTGTGGTGTTAGAAGAAGCTGTATTGAGAACAGCACTGGTTGCCATGAAGGATGTGAAACGCACCTCTTTGGTTGAACCAATAAATGAAAGGTGGGTAAATTTGACGGGTACAGCCCTTTCTTCTTAGCATTATATACTTTACAATTAAAATTAACATATGCACAATATTTTTAAATTGTAGTGCCGATTGTCAAGCATGTCAAAAATACAATGCCAAAAGAAAAGGCCTGATGATGATGATGATGATGATGATGATGATGATGATGATGATGATGATAAATCAATCGTGAATATTAAATAAGAAAAGCGTTCATTTCAGGCCAAACATCTTATTTGTTTAATTCAATTAAAAAGTAATAATTTCATACATATTTCCTTAGATATACCGATATTTCACAGTGTAAATAATATACATATATTGCTACCACAGATTAATTATTATGGTGGCATGATGTTGACATTGACTATGAAATTAAATGTATTAACCAAAACACGAGGACGTGTATCAGGCAACATAAATCACTAAAGAGATATATACAGCCAAAAAAATCTGAATAAATATATACATGAAGTGGACATTTTTCTCAATGAACAGGTGAAAACAATCAAAATGCCCTAGAAGCACTCAGCTAGCTGTGAGTATTTTGACAGAACTGAGACTGGCTGTTAAAAAGTCAAAATGAAACTTAGCTTATCTAAAATATATATTTGTGATAGGAACACCTGTTCATTACGATAAAAAATATATCCTATTTGCAACGAAATACAATGAGGCATATTTCAATGGAATTGTGAGAACAATGGAGAGTAACTAGAGTCATTTTGTCCAAACGCATAGTTCACGTCACGTCCGGTAAAATAAGTCATGTGACTCGTCAAAATGGCGCCGCCCACAGGGTTGATGTTATTTCGGTAATTAATCAGCTTAAAATCACTGATAACGTCATCAGATTAAAAAAAATAAATAAAGACTGGCAGAGACTGGTCTGTTTTATCGTAGGATAATTATTTAAACATGCGTGTCATGAGCATTGCCTCCCTTTTAATTATGAATATTGTTACATCAAGGCCGAAAATTAGGATGAGCCAAACAGTCAAAAATGTTTTTTTCCCTCCCAGAACTGCCAGCGCAGCACCTCCCCAGATCTGGCGCCTTGGCGAACATCTATAACGCCAGTGCTACGGGCCGGCCCTGGATACAGCACATCCATACCTCATCCTGTCTAATGATGGAAAACAAGTCAAACATAGTGATGTGAGGAAGCAGGGCCGGCCCTAGGCACTGGCGAACTAGGCGGTCGCCTAGGGCGCCAGATCTGGAGGGGCGCTGCGCTGGGAGAAAAAAAGAAATAAGAATAAAAAAATGAAGTTCATTCATTTTTTTTTATTTTGCCTAATTTTCTGCCCTTGATGTAATACATTTACATTAATAATTGAATAAAGTAAACACACTTTGCACCCTGGGCCGGCAACATTTTGCATTTGCCCTGTACGATGTGCGCTGTAAGTGATGAAAGTGGGGGATGTTGACTTATCAGGCGCCCGCAGCTCACAGCCAAAGTGCGAGCGAGCCTCCGAGCGAGCAAGAGAGAGAAAGAGAGAGAGAGAGAGAGAGAGAGAGAGGGCGCGCATGCATCGGTACCGCGGATTGTTGTTGGATTGAGGCTGATAACTACAGCTCAGTGAGGTAAAGGACTCTGAGTGTTTAGATAGTTCACTTTAGTCTAAGTTATCTCAGTGGGTCTCAAACGGTTTGATCACAATTTATGTAAACAAATATTTCCAAGGCACTCCTTTATAATTATTAGGATAAATAACAACAGTTTTGAAATCATTCCAATGCATACTATAGGACAGTAAACCAACATATCGTTTAAAACTGGAGATATTACAAAATATGCATTACTAAATAAATGTTAACTAGGTAAAATAAGATATGAACGAACAACAAAATAAAATACGTTACATGTATTTGTTATTGGCTATGGTAGGTTATTGGTTATGTTCACATACTTATTTGATTATTAAAATGTAAACCGATCTTTTTCATATGGGTGTATTAGAGTTGTACCCCCTAGATCTAGTCTCTAGTAATTCTGCTCAAAGTGCACCAGATTGAAGCATTTTACTTTAAAATGTAAAAAAAAAAAAAATTCCGGGGGGCATACCCCCGGACCCCCCTAGAGGATGTGATGTCCACCCCCCAATTAAAACATGTTCATACAATAATGAATACATTTGAAACCTTCTTTATATATATAACCGTTTCAGTTTTTGTAGTGTATTGGTCTTTTGTAGAGATTTTTCATGTATTCTTCATATATTCTATTGTGTATTGCTTGGAGGGGGGGGGGGGGCACCAAATCATAATCTCGCCCAGGGCACCAAAATGTCTAGGGCCGGCCCTGTGAGGAAGGATGTACCAGACGATCCAGAGAGATTTAATAAGTGTGCTAATGTCTTAGAAACTCTACCCATGCTTCACTGCTTTGAAAGCAAAAGTCTTACACCCATCAATTCGGGCTTATTATCTCCCTCTGATCATCACCCCTGTCGAGAACACAAAATAAAGCAAATATCTTTTTTTTCAGATAAAAAATCACTATGATTTAATATTATAAATGTACATTTATTCATGACTTACAGGTGTACACTTTATGTTTTCAGATGCCCAGTCATGCACAGAGCAAGGCGGAAGGAATTCCTTATCGTTCAGGAGGATTTTAAAGACAGGTTCATAATTGGTGTGTGTAACAATGAGCTGTGAATCATGATGTGAACAACTAAATGTAAACCAGGGTTCTTTATAAATACACTTATTGCTTTGAAATTAAAGAAAATAATTGACAATTTTACAATTCATGTAATTTAGAAAAGGATCACTTTTCCTTATGAATACCTTTTTAATTGCACGTCTGCTACTGATTGTTAAATGGTTGGTAAATCTGTGTTTTTAGATTGGAACCAGTGACTTTAAAGTTGTTAACCACAGGAAGGACAGCCAATGATCATGCTTCTCCTAATGGGGATAATAATAATCTAAAAAGAACACCTTATAAATATGACCTTTTTTCTTTAAATGAATAAATGAAAGAAAGAAAATGTGTTTTTGTGTTTTATTAAGACAAATATATCATATATAAGTATGATTTCATACCAATCTGCAGAATGACTACTTTTACTGTCGCTACTTTCACTATATTTTGATGAGAATACTTTTCTACTTTTACTTGACAAACATTTTAAATGCAGGACTTTTACTGTAACAGAGTATTTCTACACTCTGGTACTTCTACTTTTACTCAAGTACAAGATCTGAGTACTGTAGTAAAAGTAGAAGTACTCTGATCTTGTACTTGAGTAAAAGTAGAAGTACTCAGATCTTGTACTTGAGTAAAAGTAGAAGTACTCAGATCTTATAGTAAAAGTAGAAGTACTCAGATCTTGTACTTGAGTAAAAGTAGAAGTACTCAGATTGTAGGAATTTACTCCAGGTGGAACTAAAGTCTGATTTAAGACTTTAAGATCTGTAAAGTAACTAAAGCTATTAAATAGGAACACTAACTGTAGTGTAGAGTATAAAGTAGCATAAAATGGAAACGCTCAAGTAAAGTAAAAGTAGCCTACCTCAAATTGTACTCAAGTAATTGAGTAAATGTAACTTTACACCTCTGGTAAGGGGTCGTTATTTGACCAAATGACGGTACAAAGGGGTCTTTGTAATGTAATGCCATTATTCCTTATTCATACACTAGGTGGCGGTATGTCCGTTTAAAGTTGGTTTCCGGCCCGCACATTACTGTGCACGAAGAAGAAAACGTCAATGCGTATTTTCCGCACTGGTACTGCGCATGCGCACTGTGAGTAGTCCTTGGCTGTTCGGCCCGCTGTAGGTTACAGATACAGATCCGGAGTCAACATGCAGAGCTGGTCGCAGGTTTACCGCTCTCTGGCCACGGTAAAAACACCTTTATTCACCTACTAACCACTATGTGTTGTCTGGATAGGTTTACTAATGGTCCCAGTTGTTGTTTCCACTGCTATCTCTATATTTACGGTCCCGGGCCTGTTAGCTTTCACCTCTGTTAAGTCGTATCAACGCCAGACTCGCTGAGAAAAACCTGCCATTTAAGAGTTGTAGTTGTTTTTGGTTACGAAATATATCATTTAATATGAGTTTTAATCGTTTTTTAAACAACTCGAAATGTTAATTTGAATTCGGCTTAAGCAAAAATGACCTTAAATAGTCCCTAGTTTAATAAAAATGACTTCTTGTGTTGGTGAATATGGAGAGATGTAACGTTGACGTTAGCATGCTAAGCTAGTTAGCACTTGTGGTTACCCAATGATAGCTTATGTCAGAGGCTCACGCACGAACCAGAACCAGGTTTGTTGACAAGTGGGTTTACACATACTAGGGATTGGCCTTGGAGTACATGGTGCATACAGTTAAAGGAGATAACAAGTAAGAAAGAAACACAAGAAAATTAATAAAAACAATGATAAAAACCTATTATATGTTAAGATGTAGACAATTATTGACATGAAATCTAGATAAACTACAGACAGTATATTATCACAAAGTACCCTGAATAATAGAATGAGCAGTGTTGTTATGAAAGTGGAAAGCTTATAAGATACTCAGAGAGGTAGCTTGTGTACAAATAACAACATATATATGGTTGTGCAGAACTGGCACTTCTTAAATGAAATGAATAAAACCAATAAAGTGTATTAATGTAATATATATATAGTGGCTGAGGTGTCTGTGGGGGTCCTGGGCCTTCTTAATGAAGAAGCTGTGTCCTCACACGACCTCAATATAACACATTACTCCTGTATGTATAAGCTATATTCATTATTACTGTGAAATATTTAAATTTAAGTTATGTTTGCTTGTCAAGGTGCAAGCGCCGGAGTAGCCTGTTGAGGTTTCTTTTAATCAGAATCACTATTAATCCGATTTTTGTTACAGAAATGTCCATTATTTATCCGTCTTGGATTAGTTTCAGTGTATGAAAAGGTCTAAAATTGACAAAATAGTCGATTTCTGTGAGTCGTTCTGTAAAGGAATAAGTCGTGGACACGTTTGTTTCTTTATAAAGTCGTTTTAATTGACTTTAATATATTAAACACACAGATTCTACTTATTTTCTACAAATAAATATAGTATTTTACATCTGTTCTCATGTGTTTGCCTCATGAGGAAGTGATATCAATTAGGTGACACTGATTACTGAGGATTTCTGTCACTGAATTGCATGATTTTATTTGATGAGGACTCGCTTAAGGATCAGGACATGTCATGCCAAGATATCCCAGACAAGAATTATAGATTTCGGGTCCATTAAATGTCCCTTTATAAATGGAGGAAACATGTCTTTCAGCGGCTGGATGAGGAAGTTAAAGTCAAGGAAATACACCAAATAAATAACAAGCAGTCTATTGTCAAGTCTGAGAAGCTTAAAGCTGGCAAGCCACTGATAAATAAACAATTCATTAAAAGAATTAAATGTTTTTGGATAATTCCAGTGCAGCGTTTGGTGTTTGGATCGTGACCCTGGATTGTTTTGTGTTTTTCACAATCTTTTAAATGTTATTTTCTCACTTCGTTCCTCTTGCCTCTCAGCGGAGCCACCAGCTTCCCTGCAAACTGCACGGAGCTACAGCGCTGTCCGTCAGAAGCTACGCCGACAAAGCTGCAAGTAAGAAAACCGAGTCCTATCATCCGTCTGATTTAAAGGTCCCCTGTTCTGCAAAATCCCCTTCTTCATGTCTCTTCTACATCAACATGTGTCCCCTCTTCTTCATGTCTCTTCTACATCAACATGTGTCCCCTCTTCCTCATGTCTCTTCTACATCAACATGTGTCCCCTCTTCTCCATGTCTCTTCTACATCAACATGTGTCCTCTCTTCTTCATGTCTCTTCTACATCAACATGTGTCCCCTCTTCTTCATGTCTCTTCTACATCAACATGTGTCCCCTCTTCTTCATGTCTCTTCTACATCAACATGTGTCCCTCTTCTTCATGTCTCTTCTACATCAACATGTGTCCCTCTTCTCCATGTCTCTTCTACATCAACATGTGTCCTCTCTTCTTCATGTCTCTTCTACATCAACATGTGTCCCCTCTTCTTCATGTCTCTTCTACATCAACATGTGTCCCCTCTTCTCATGTCTCTTCTACATCAACATGTGTCCCCTCTTCTCATGTCTCTTCTACATCAACATGTGTCCTCTCTTCTTCATGTCTCTTCTACATCAACATGTGTCCCCTCTTCTTCATGTCTCTTCTACATCAACATGTGTCCCCTCTTCTTCATGTCTCTTCTACATCAACATGTGTCCCCTCTTCCTCATGTCTCTTCTACATCAACATGTGTCCCCTCTTCTTCATGTCTCTTCTACATCAACATGTGTCCCCTCTTCTTCATGTCTCTTCTTCATCAACATGTGTCCCCTCTTCTTCACCAAGGTACCCCCCCCCCCCCCCACCTTATCACCTGAATCTCCTCCTAGAGCACCATTGTGTTCTTTTAACCAAATCTCTCTCAGAGGGGCGTGGGGAGGGGCTCCTTATTTTCATCTAAAGTAACAGACAGAGAATCAGCACTTTGGAAACAGGGCTGAAACAGAGGGGATTATGGGATGCTGCAATGATCTGTTTGGTGTTTCAGCCAATCAGAGACAGGCTCTGGATATATCTGAGACCTGTGATGTATTGATGAAGAACAGTATGATAGGGGAACTTTTAAAGCCGTTTTCTCCAATGAGATAAATCTTTTAAGTTAATACTTCCACGAAAAACAACAAAAACGCTAAAATTAACACTTTAATGCAAAAGACAACAACTATCATGACACTTTAAATTAAAGTACATATAGTTAATACAAATACATACACTTTATGGTAGTGTTAATACAAATACTTTTCTCCATCCGTCCTCATTAAAGTCCGTGTTCTCCTATTAACTCAATCTTATCAGTTTAAGTTAATACTTCCACAAAAACAACAAAAGTGCTAAACTTAAAATTGAAATAAATAAAAAAGACATCAACTATCATGACACCTTCAAATAAAGTACAGTTAATAATAATAATACTTTCTCCATCCGTCCTCATTAATGCTGTGTTAACTACATCTTATTAGTTTAAGTTAATACTTCCACAAAAATGCCAAACTTAACACTTAAATGCAAAAGACAACAACTATCATGACACCTTACACACAAGTACATTCAGTTAATACAAATACATACGCATAATGGTGGTAGAAGAGAAGAAGGAACCCTTAATCATCGAGGGGAGATTTACATTCTGCATTTGACCCATCCCAAATATTTATTTAAAAAATACTTTTCTCCACCCGTCCTCATTAATGACCTCTTCTCTTATGAATGTTATCTTATACAATCCAGCTTTATTTATAGAGCACTTTAGACCTCCAGACCAAAGTGCAGTACGGTCAAATAATCCGCGAAGGAGAAGAGGTGGGTTTTAAGAAGTGCTTTAAAAGCAGGCAGTGTGGCGGCCGGTCTGATGTGCAGGGGCAGATCGTTCCAGAGAAGCAACGGCCCCCTCCCCTCTTATCATCTCCATTAATGACCCGTTCTCGTATGAACTTTAGTCAGATGTGCGATAGTGTTGGTTAAAGTTTCCACGTTCTCCAGACATTGGACCTCACGCTGATTGTTAAAAATAACGCATTTAAAAAGGGTCCTACTGTGCTTTTCTTGGCTTTCCCTCGCCTCTAGTGGTTTTAGTGCATGTAAATGGTCTGCAGACGCTAAATTCCCTGTGTTCCCCTCCCTTTGTTTACTTCTGTAACACAGTGACATGTAAATAATGTGTATATAATATCCTGCTTTATATCTTTTGTTTACTGTACATTTGTATTTCAACATGTATATTTTCTACTTTTTTAATGCTATTTTATTTCAATTTGAGATGATTACATTTTGAAGTGTTTATTTCTACTCTTTTAATTTCCTCCAGTGTTCGTACGGTCATTAAAAACCTGGAAAAGTCATGGAAATGTAACTAAAGTTGCATCAAATATAATTTATATTTTATCTAATCGCCGAAATAGTAATCAGAATCAGAAAACCTTTATTCGTCCCACAGAGGGGAAATGTACATTTGTTACAGCAGAAAAACAGTTTAATGTTTAACAAGAAGTATACGTAAAAAACAGAAACAAATATTAAAGATAAAATATGTTTTTTTTTAAATAAAAAGAATTACACAATTTACAAAATACAAAAATACACAGCCTGTAACAGTTCTGAAGAAGTAGCAGCCATATTGCACAGTTATTCACGGAATATATATATATAATATATAATACTATAATGATAATAAATACTGTATCGGATAGTAATGAAACGTAAAATGGCCTTTAACTGACGAGGTGTTTTGCTGGTGAGATGTTAGTTGCTTTAGCGTAGAAGCTAGTAAGCCTATCGGATTTGTTTCAGAGAGGCACGACATGTTTCAGATGCAGACCTTATTTTCCTGTTCCATGTTAAAATAAACAATGTTCAGTGGTACGCTGAGAAAGAGTCCTTTCTTTGGTCATGGAAAATGAGGTAAAGGTCCTGGAGAAGTCATTGGTGGAAAAGTGTATGAACCCTGAACTTGTCTTTTCATGCTGCTGCAATGCAAACATTTCCCAAATTGTAACATTTCAACATGTTTGCTTGTCAACGTGCCAGCGCCTGAGGAGTTTCATTTAATCAGAATCACTATTCATCCGTTTTTTATAACAGAAATGTCCATTATTTATCTGTCTTGGATTTGTTTCAGGGTAAAAAAAAAAAGGTCTAAAATGTACTAAATAGTCGATTTCTGGGAGTCGTTCTGTAAAGGAATAAGTCTATTAAACACGAATAATCTACTTATAGTCTACAAATAAATATATAGCAAATTGGGATCAATAAAGTACATCTTATCTAATCTTACATCACTATGGAACACTCATGCGCTCCAACACATTGTACCTGATAGGCTAAGGGGCGGGACATCTCTGAGCCGTTGACCAATCACATCAGAGCCTGTTTTGTTATGTGATAGATTAATGATGAGAGTTTCTGTGTTTCTGTAGTCGATGCAGACGTCACGGTGGTGGGTTCAGGGCCCGGAGGATACGTCGCCGCCATCAAAGCTGCACAGCTCGGCTTCAAGGTAAAAACAACAGAAAAACACCACGTCTGTTACCGTCAGAATGACAACCTGAAATATAAAAGACGCCTTGTTTTTATGCTGCTGCAATGCAAACTTTTCCCAAATTGGGATCAATAAAGTACTTCTTATCTTATCAATCTTATCAATCTTAAATGTCTACATTTGTACCTCGCCTCTCCCTCTGACAGACGGTCTGTGTGGAGAAAAATGCCACGCTGGGAGGGACCTGTCTGAACGTGGGCTGCATCCCCTCCAAGGTAACACACTGACTTTATTCCCATTACAATGTTTAATCTGTGCTCTGAGATGCACGTGAAGCTGCAGCAAAAACAGGAAGTGTCCTTTAAAGCACGTCTGGAAGTCTGGGAGAGTTGTACGCACTCATAAGATGCATTCAACGACAGAGTAAATACAAAAATATGATGAAAAAGCATTCAAAAAGTTCCTTAATGGATGTTTTGTGTTTGCAGGCTCTGCTGAATAACTCCTATCTGTACCACATGGCTCACGGCAAGGACTTTGAGAGCAGAGGCATCGAAAGTAAGAAACCTCAACAACATGTTTAAAATAATTCAGTTCAGCCCCGAGGAAGCGTTCAGATAGTGTTGTCTATAAAACAGTGTTCATTTCGTCAACGAAAACTATGACGAAAATAGTTCGTCAACGACCTTTTTTTACACGACTAAGACGAGACGATGACGAGCTAAGAATAGATTCTTGATAATAAAAACTATGACGAAATGTATATTTTGTTTTCGTTGACGAGACGAGACTAAGGTGTTGATGGTGGACTATCGGACATTCAAAATGCAGGGTATTTTTCCCCAAGTGTCCGTCTTGTCTGTCAAAATGCATCTTACGCTTCTAACTTGCAATATCATTATATTGAGAGCGATCTCCCCGTGTCTCTCTGTGTGCGGGGGGCGGGGCCTCTCCCTCTCTCTGTGTGCGGTGGGCGGGGCCTCACTCTCTCTCTGTGTGCGGTCGGCGGGGCCTCACTCTCTCTCTCTCTCTGTGTGGGGGGGGCGGGGCCTCACTCTCTCTCTCTCTGGGGGGCGGGGCCTCACTCTCTTCTCTCTCTCTCTCTGTGGGGGGGGCGGGGCCTCTCTCTCTCTCTGTGTGCGGGGGGCGGGACCTCTCTCTCTCTGTGTGCAGGGGGCGGGGCCTCTCTCTCTCTCTGTGTGCAGGGGGCGGGGCCTCTCTCTCTCTGTGTGCGGGAGGCGGGGCCTCTCTCTCCCTCTTTCTGTGTGCGGTGGGCGGGGCCTCACTCTCTCTCTCTCTCTGTGTGGGGGTGGCGGGGCCTCACTCTCTCTCTCTCTCTCTGGGGGGCGGGGCCTCACTCTCTTTCTCTCTCTCTCTGTGTGGGGGGCGGGGCCTCTCTCTCTCTGTGTGCGGGGGCGGGGCCTCTCTCTCTTCTCTCTGTGTGCGGGGGGCGGGGCCTCACTCTCTCTCTCTCTCTCTCTGTGTGGGGGGGGCGGGGCCTCTCTCTCTCTCTTCTCTCTCTCTCTCTCTCTCTCTGGGGGGCGGGGCCTCACTCTCTTTCTCTCTCTCTCTCTGTGTGGGTGGGGCGGGGCCTCACTCTCTCTCTCTCTCTCTCTCTCTGTCTCTCTCTCTCTGTGTGGGGGGGGCGGGGCCTCACTCTCTCTCTCTCTCTCTGGGGGGCGGGGCCTCACTCTCTTTCTCTCTCTCTCTCTCTCTCTGTGTGGGGGGGGCGGGGCCTCTCTCTCTCTCTGGGGGGCGGGGCCTCACTCTCTTTCTCTCTCTCTCTCTCTGTGTGGGGGGGGCGGGGCCTCTCTCTCTCTCTCTGGGGGGCGGGGCCTCACTCTCTTTCTCTCTCTCTCTCTCTGTGTGGGGGGGGGCGGGGCCTCTCTCTCTCTCTCTGGGGGGCGGGGCCTAACAGACACGCTGCAGCGGTGTGCACACAGATTTGTATTAGTAATAGTACCGTTAAAAACCTTAACGATACCCATCCCTAGATATTACACAAGTAAAGTGTTAAGAGAGTGAAATGTTGCTTTACGACTTTCAACACTTGATGCTGTCACATTGATTCCAATTTCAGATTCCTGTATTTAACTGAATTAGTTTAAAGACAGAAAACATGCTGACTAAAATGTAATGATTTTTCATCGACTAAAACTGGACTAAAACTATGAAGGATAAAAAAGACTAAAATGTGACTAAAACTAATAGCCATTTTCGTCTAAAGACTAAATCTAAAATAGCTGCCAAAATTAACACTGCTATAAAAGTGTGGAAAATGTCCATTACACTCTCCCTTAGCTAAAGTCTATAAACGTCTTGTTTTTCAGACATAAGCCCTGAAGTTCATAATATAACACGGTATATAATTGCAGCAGATCTTTATATTTGCTAGATGAATGCAATTATTAAGTAACTAAATAGGAATACAGATGATTTAGCTGTAATCCAGTCAGGGGGTCCGCTGGGTCTTAAAAAGTATTAAAAGTTGATAAATCAATTTAGCGAAAATTAAGGCTATTAAAAAGTATTAAAAAGTATTAAAGGGCATTTCCCAAGGTATTACATTTTGTAGCTTGTTTCCAATAAGTATATCAATGGTCCAAAGAGGTTGTATTCTACAGTCTGCCTGAATGTAATCATTGCGTAGGTGTGTAGTGATTCTGCCTGAATGTAATCATTGCGTAGGTGTGTAGTGATTCTGCCTGAATGTAATCATTGCGTAGGTGTGTAGTGATTCTGCCTGAATGTAATCATTGCGTAGGTGTGTAGTGATTCTGTGTAGTTTATTTATGGCATCCCGTTGGATGTGACGTCATCTGAACAGGACATCGCACGCTCACTGCTTGATAGCGCGCGAAGGCCCGTTTACGCCGGTTGTTAAACAACATCGTTATGGGGAAATGCAAGTCTGTGTCCAGATGGTTGGAAGATAAGGAGGAAGGACAATCAATACTGTATATAGTCAATGTGAGGTAAAGTGTGTCGCCAAGGTAACCGGTTAAAACTCCAAGTGGCGATGAGGTCTTAGAATGTATGGAAAGGGTCTTAAAAAAGGTCTTAAAAGGTCTTCCGTCTGACTTCAGGATTCCTGCAGATACCCGGCCAGTACACTGATTTGGTTTTTGCTCATTTAATAGATTTGATTGTTCAGTATTTTTCTAGTGGAGTTGTGTTTTCACGAAATGATCATCATGTTTTACAAAAATCTCTTGTATGACTTTATCAAGACCAAACTTAATGACTTTATTACGATGTAAGATATTGTATATTTATTAATCACAAAAATAATAATTGATAATTAGCCAATAAACATGTTTTTTCCCATTTGAATAAAAAACAAATTATGATTTTAAGACTCAGCACATCTTGAATATGTGACCTCTTTAAATTAAGTAAATAAAGTTAATATCTAGTCAAAAGTAAAGTCATTATCAGCCAATAACATGTCTTTCCATTGAAATACACATGGCTTTTAATTCAAATGTAAACATATACGTTCATGTTTAATGGTTTTAAGAATAAGTGTACTGAACTACAAGCGACTGACAGTGGAGGAAATAAGTATTTGATCCCTTTCCGATTGTGTAAGTTTACCCCCTTACGAAGAAATGAACGGTCTATATTTGTAATGGTAGGTTTATTTGACTAATGAGAGAGAGAGAATATCAAAAAGAAAATTCAGAAATGATATAAAAGATACAAACTGTGGGAAATAAGTATTTATATTATCCAAAAGATCAGCGCACTAACCCACTGAGCCGCAGCCTATAAACTGATCATTTGGACTGCTAATGAAACGTATTAATGAATGTGCTGTGTTCAGTTGCAGGCCTCACGTTGAACCTGGAGAAGATGATGGCTCAGAAGAGCGGAGCGGTCAAAGCTCTGACCGGAGGCATCGCTCATCTCTTCAAACAGAACAAGGTCAGACTCCTCTTCCCCTCCAACTGTTGTTCACTCACAGCTTATCAAGAATCTGATCATCTAACCAGACTCACTGCACACTTTGCACACTTTGCACACATGGAACTCCTTTCCTTCTTTGCATAATACAAAGAAAACTTCATGTTAAAGCAGTAAATAATAATCATACGCTTTGTTTGTGTAGCATCGTTCATGCAACAGTTTTACCTGCTGCAAAGAACAACACCTGATATAACAGTTACACACTTTGAGAGACGCAGCAGTCACAAATAAATACATACCCTAAATAAATAGGATAAAATATAAATACCTAAGACAATGATAATAATAAAAACGCAATAATTAAAAAGATTAATAAAGGTCAAATGATTCAAACACCAACTTTAAAGGGAATATTTTTTATATTTGGGGTGGGTGCTAGTGGAGCACGCGCGTGGAACTCACGCCGGAAGTTGTGGCACAATTCCGTTGTACACACCGACGTTAACAGCAGCCCGTCTGTGCGCACGGCGGCCGGCTCTGTCGTCCGGTGATCGCAGCGCCTTCTGGAAAAGCTTCACAAGTCCGCCGGTACGCAAATGCGCTTAGTGCAGTGATGCAAATTAGTCGCTTTTCGGCGCCTCCCGCTTTTTTAACGCTGATTTGGGTGACTTGTGTAATTCGGGTAGAACCGAAGAGTTTTCGTTTGGGGGGGGGGGGGGTCCGAGGGTCCGACTCACGGACTGGCGGACAACTTTCTCACTTCAAAACATATACTTTACTTGGGCGGGCCGCCCACGTATAGCCTATTAACGGCCGCCAAAGCATATTTTTGTATCCATCCGCGAGCACGACTAGTGGATGATCCCTCGCTCTACGCCTCCTGTACCTGTTCGCTCTGCTATCGCGTGAAGGGTCTGCTAACAAGCGACCAACAGAAGACAGACAGAGGAGTCACATGTTGTTGCACATCAGTCATGCGCAAATGCGGCGCACTTCTGCGCTGTAACCCCCCGCTGCGAGGGTCCGGCGAACTAATGCCCCTTTGACACCAACGCGGTTCCAGGGCCGGTTCGGAGAGCCTGATAAGCACCGGTGACGTCATGACGCAGCAGCAGCAGCACTATTAAATAATAATAAAAACCCTTGATTTATAACTTAACATCTGTCTCCTCTTGATCTGAGTATATTATAAAGAATAGCCAGTTAATTGAAGCATTATAGCACAGGCCTTTGTCAGATGGTATATTACGCTGTTTTTTTTTCTGCTTCGAATAGTTCTCTCTTTTTTCACCATACCTGTGTTTGCATCACTGTTAGTGACACAAGTGACGGTACGCATTTCAGATGTTTGCCGCGTACCTGCGTACCAGTTATGTGCACCCCTGGTTATAAAGGAAGCATTGAAGCTCCTTTCCTATAATCAAGAGAATTCAAATAGCTGTTTTTATGGCTGACACTTGGAGACTAAAGGGTCATTATTTCGCTCCGTTAAGAACCTTCCTGAGAGAAATAAGTGATGCAAGAAAACATGTCAGACTCGATCTGACAAAGTGTTATCGCATCGTACGAAGATGACCGCAACCAAATGTCTATATTTCTTTAACATCAGTATATTGTCCTGCTGTAGTATTCCATTTTGGGATGAATATAGTCCTTTAATAACCGCTCGTCCGTTTTTCTACTCTTATTTTTTACTGCAGTGAGAGTTGCCAAAGACATGTCGTTGTACTTTGTGTGGTGACAATAAAGATATGTTCTCTTCTCTCTGTCAGGTGACCCATGTGAACGGATATGGGCGGATTTCGGGGAAAAACCAGGTGACGGCGGTGACGGCTGACGGCAGCGAGCAGGTCATCAACTCCAAAAACATCCTGATCGCCACCGGCTCCGAGGTCACACCTTTCCCCGGGATACTGGTACGCTTGATCAATCATATGAAGTGAAGTAAATGTGTAATTCGGACCTGCAGAAATGTATCTCCTGCAGAAATGTATCTCCTGGAAAGGAAAGTGAGAAGCTGTAAGCATGTTTGACCATTTTGTGTGTTTTTTTTATTCCCTTTTTTACTTTAGATCGATGAGGAGACCGTGGTGTCGTCGACGGGAGCGTTGTCCCTGAACAAAGTTCCCGAGGAGATGATCGTGATCGGAGCCGGAGTCATCGGAGTGGAGCTGGTTAGCATCTCCTTATTAAACTGAAAAAAAACATCAAATCTGAGCCTAAAAACAGACCCAAAAAAAAGTATTTTTGAGCTTTTATCGGTGCTTTTAGTAACGTAAGGGAAAACCAGGAAGAAATCTTACAAATGTAGGGCACATTTTACGAGAAAAGACATATTTTGCTCGTTGGAATACCACACAAAAGGTGCCAAAAGTAGGTACAATTATTATTAACGTGCCCAAAACTTATTTTAGCTGCTGAATTGCCGATTTTGCAATTTGTCAGAAAAACATGCTGGCATCAATAAAAGGAGTTGATAACCTTGCACGCGTTTAATCCTAGTGTTTCGGACATAAGGATGCACATCTAATGTGTTCTAATGAACAACTTATTTAAAAAAATACTGACTTTTTTAAAATAGAATTGACTTTCTGAAAATCTCAAAATTCTGACTTTTTCCTCAAAACTCTCAATTTTCCCTCAACATTTTTTCTAAAACCTCAAAATTCAGACTTTTATCTAAAAATTCAGACTTTTTCCCAAAAAATCAGAGGTTTTGACTGTGTGTGTGTGTGTGTGTGTGTTCCCCTCCCTGACTCTGTGTGTGTTCACCTCCCGTCCTGCAGGGGTCAGTGTGGCAGCGTCTGGGCTCTAAAGTGACGGCGGTGGAGTTTCTGGGCCACGTTGGAGGCATGGGGATCGATATGGAGATGTCTAAGACCTTCCAGAGGATTCTGCAGAAACAGGGCCTGAAGTTCAAACTCAGCACGAAAGTGATGGGCGCCACGCGCCGGCCCGACGGGAAGATCGACGTGGCGTGAGTCCAACTCCTTCTGTAGCCCCGCCCCCTTTTCCCACTTCCTGTTCACATGGTTTATGTCTCAGTTCTTCCCGGTTTAGAACCAGCAGCTTTGTGAAGAATTGTATATGGGATCATTCTCAGCTGCACTGAGGTGGTAATGGGATTGTTAGTGACTGCAGGATGACATATGACAGTAAAATCTGATATGTGGACATTTTTTAATAACTCTCACTGACAGAAGACAGAGGTCAATATACAGAAAACATTTCTTCATTTTGAGAAAAAGTCAGAATTTTGACTTTTAGAAAAAGTCAATTTTTTTTGAGAAAAAGTCAGAATATTTTGATTTTTCAGAAAAAGTGAGATTTTTGGAAAAAATGCAGAATGTTGTGAAAAAGTCAGGATTTTGAGAAAAATGTCAGAATTTTGAGGTTTTGAGAAAAAGTCAGAATACCAACACATAATAAGGTAGTGTGCAGCAGGAGGTCGGTAGCAGCCATGTTGTGACCCTGTGTGTGTTTCAGAGTGGAGGCAGCAGCCATGTTGTGACCCTGTGTGTGTTTCAGAGTGGAGGCAGCAGCCATGTTGTGACCCTGTGTGTGTTTCAGAGTGGAGGCAGCAGCTGGAGGGAAGAACCAGACCCTGACCTGCGACGTGCTGCTGGTGTGTGTCGGCAGACGGCCGTTCACTCAGAGCCTCGGCCTGGACTCTGTGGGCATCGAGCTGGACAACAGAGGAAGAATCCCCGTCAACGGGCGCTTCCAGACCAGCATACCCAGGTACCCTATAGCTACGTCTTATTTAAATTCTCCTGCATGAGCTCTCCTCTCTCTCTTTTTTTTTTTCTAAAGCTACGGAGCCAGAATCATCACTTTAGTAACAGCTGAAATAGAGGGATTTGAGGCTAGAATGATCTGTTTGGTATTTTGAGCAAAACACTTCGTAGACATGTTTTTTATATATTTGTATATATCTGAGACCTATAATATATGCCTAAAAATAGCATAATAGGTGACCTTTAAAGGTATAATATCTGCTTCACGTTGCCTCAAAGGATATTCAGAAAAAGGCCATATATTGTGATTTTGAGAAAAAATCTGAATTTTTACATTTTCAGATATAGAGGATATAAAAAATGTTGCTTTCCCCCCTCTCTCTCTCTCTCTCTCTCTCTCTCTCAGTATTTTTGCGATCGGGGATGTGATCGCCGGCCCGATGTTGGCCCACAAAGCGGAGGACGAGGGCATCATCTGCGTGGAGGGCATGGCGGGCGGAGCCGTGCACATCGACTACAACTGCGTCCCCTCCGTCATCTACACCCACCCTGAGGTGGCCTGGGTGGGCAAGACTGAGGAGCAGCTCAAAGAGGAGGTGAGGGGGAAGAACGGGGAGAAATATCAGTAGTGATGGACCCTGAAGGCAGCATCGTTTATGATACTTATTTGATACTTGTTTATGATGATACGCGTTCAGTTCAGCAGGATAATCTCCACATACTAACACCACGTTATGATTTCTGAAGTAAAAAGCTAATGTTGGGCTACAAAGGAACTACAGCACGGTCACATGACTTCACGTCACCACTGCTAAGCTAAAGGAGGCTAATGTTAGGCTATAAAGGAACTACAGCACGGTCACATGACTTCACGTCACCACCGCTAAGCTAAAGGTGGCTAACGTTAGGCTATAAAAGAACTACAGCATGGTCACATGACTTCACGTCACCACCGCTAAGCTAAAGGTGGCTAACGTTAGGCTATAAAAGAACTACAGCACGGTCACATGACTTCACGTCACCACCGCTAAGCTAAAGGTGGCTAATGTTGGGCTATAAAGGAACTACAGCACGGTCACATGACTTCACGTCACCACCGCTAAGCTAAAGGAGGCTAATGTTGGGCTATAAAGGAACTACAGCACGGTCACATGACTTCATGTCACCACCGCTAAGCTAAAGGAGGCTAATGTTGGGCTATAAAGGAACTACAGCACGGTCACATGACTTCACGTCACCACCGCTAAGCTAAAGGCGGCTAACGTTAGGCTATAAAGGAAGGGTTTTTAGGACCACTCTTACATATCTATCCCAGGGTTTTACTGCCTCGAGTCCAGCAGTGTTTTTTAACCTCTCTTCCTCCTCTTCCTCTTCAGGGCATCCCGTACAAAGTGGGAAAATTCCCCTTGCCGCTAACAGCCGAGCGAAGACCAACAATGACACTGACGGCATGGTGAAGATCCTCAGCCACAAGGAGACAGACAGGATGCTGGGAGCTCACATCGTGGGGACGGTGAGAGCATTTTGTTCTCGTTAATCAGTGTATTTAAGGCTGAATGAAAGTAGAGTGAAGCACAATCTGCAGAGGATCTATAGTTGATGTAGGTCTCTGTGAATAAAAGCTCCACTAAACGTATTTTAATGTGATGTAATACTGTGTGCTCCCACCAGGGGGCAGGAGAGATTATTAATGAAGCTTGCCTGGCGATGGAGTACGGAGCTTCCTGTGAGGACATCGCCAGAGTCTGCCACGCACATCCTGTACGTTACACAACACACACACACACACACACACACACACACACAACACACACACACACACACACACACACACCACATAATAGATATCTGTACAGTCATTTTGCTATTAACATCTGTTTACGATATCAAATGTTAAAAATATCTGAAATTGTTGTTCCTCCTCCTCTTCCCCCTCCTCTTCCTCATCCTCTTCCCCCTCTCTTCCTCCTCCTCAGACGGTGTCGGAGGCCTTCAGAGAAGCGAACATCGCCGCCTCAACTGGGAAAGCGATCAACTTTTAATCCCGTTGTCTTCCCTTCAGTGTAAATAACGAGGAGACCTGTGTTATTTAAATGTTCTCACAATAAAATAGGCCCCAGCGCTGACCTCAGATCAGTCTCTCTGCTCTCTACAAACACTGGGTAGAGAACAGAGAGACTGACCTCAGATCAGTCTCTCTCTCTCTACAAACACTGTGTAGAGAGCAGAGAGACTGACCTCAGATCAGTCTCTCTTCTCTCTACAAACACTGGGTAGAGAGCAGAGAGACTGACCTCAGATCAGTCTCTCTTCTCTCTACAAACACTGTGTAGAGAGCAGAGACTGACCTCAGATCAGTCTCTCTTCTCTCTACAAACACTGTGTAGAGAGCAGAGACTGACCTCAGATCAGTCTCTCTGCTCTCTACAAACACTGTGTAGAGAGCAGAGACTGACCTCAGATCAGTCTCTCTTCTCTCTACACACACTGCAGAACATCACCACTTATTTACAGAACATAGAGATATAAATATTATTATTACCTTTCCTCCGGGTCGCTGTGCTTTCTCTCTTAAAGGAACAAGTGTTTTTGTTATTTTTACAGAACTTAACATGACGAAAATGACGTGTGATCAGAGCAGGAAGATGTACGTTTTACAGGTTAGAAATGAAGAGGCTCGGGCTTTAATCACAAGAGGAGTTTCAATTGAATAGGTGAGAAATTAGCGCCCAAATTCAGCATTTCCTACATAATTTTTTGCTGTATTTCTGCTTCAATTCTTTATTTTTAATTTGCCAGAACAACAAATGCTAGCAGGAAAAGTTGCAGAAGAAAGGAAACCTAAAATCTAAATTAAACAGCTTTCAAACTCTTTTCAGTCAAAATCCATGTGTTTAAAAGCTAATGATATTAAAATACAGCACGCACTCCTTTGCAGCAACACACGGGACAAGTCAACGCTAAAGAACATGACATCTAAGGAACGGGGATTAAAAGCACGATTTTCACCGTTTTGGGAATTCTGCCTTATTCATTAAACGCACAAACTTAAAGGTTCCCTGTGGAGTTTCTTTAAACGCTGTTTTCTTCTTCTGCTGATTTGATGGTGACCGCAACACACGCAGCAAAAAAAGCAGAGAAGAAGACTGCAAGCTAGAGCTGCTACCATTTCATTACTCAATTAATCTGTTGTTTTTCATGCAAAACGCCACAAAATGTTTATATAATGTTTATAAAATATTTCAGCATTTTAAGGCCACAGTTTGGACTTTAATTCACTATTTTCTGACATTTTATCTATAAAATAAGCAGGTTAATCGATTAATATACCAAAAAAACATTACAAATAATCAGGTGCAGCACTACAAGCTAGTAAACAAATGGTTAATTGCTCTAAAATCAACACTATTGTTATTGTTGTTTACTCCACTGTGCACCTTTTAATTCACCTCCTGTTTGTGCAGAACGTCAGAGTTTATTCTCCTTTAAACGATGATTTAAATCCAGTTTGGATCGTCTTCCTGCTCCGGTAGCTTTTCCCTCTGGCTCTCCGCTTCTCTCAACATTTTAAACCAATAAAATATCAGTTGAATAAAAACCAGTGTGTCGTTCTTCTTTTACTGATGTCCATGGTGAGCTTTGAACAACAAGTTGGGTATCAGGTGTATATCAGTGTGTAGTGTCTCTACTTTAAAGAGTCCTCTCCTGCTGATGTTCAGGTGTATATCAGTGTGTAGTGTCTCTACTTTAAAGAGTCCTCTCCTGCTGATGTTCAGGTGTATATCAGTATGTAGTGTCTCTACTTTAAAGAGTCCTCTCCTGCTGATGTTCAGGTGTATATCAGTATGTAGTGTCTCTACTTTAAAGAGTCCTCTCCTGCTGATGTTCAGGTGTATATCAGTATGTAGTGTCTCTACTTTAAAGAGTCCTCTCCTGCTGATGTTCAGGTGTATATCAGTATGTAGTGTCTCTACTTTAAAGAGTCCTCTCCTGCTGATGTTCAGGTGTATATCAGTATGTAGTGTCTCTACTTTAAAGAGTCCTCTCCTGCTGATGTTCAGGTGTATATCAGTATGTAGTGTCTCTACTTTAAAGAGTCCTCTCCTGCTGATGTTCAGGTGTATATCAGTATGTAGTGTCTCTACTTTAAAGAGTCCTCTCCTGGACTCAATCTCCATGTGTTATAATGAATATGTGTATGTCGTATATTTAATTCTTTTTCAAGAGTTTCTCTCTAAAGACACTTTATTATTTAAGCATTAATATACGAAGTAAATGTTTTTTTGATGGTAAGGAACTTTTTATTCATTTGCATATGACTTATTTGTGCTTACATGTCGTTTGACATATGGTGTTATTTTGTAAGTACGTTTAAAAGTTAAGTACGGGGGCCGACGGGTGCAAATATATTACCTATAACATACATTTTGGGGATTTTTCTAATACAGAATCCTCTCTTTGACTGTCGAAAAAAGTCAGATTATTCATGTCATCTAAAAATATGAAAGTGTTTTTGTGTTGGATAACTGGCCAAAGTTTTTCAACAGCAGATTTCAGGATGTTAACGGCCCGTCCACACGGCAGCGAGCGTCGCGTGCTTCAACGGAGACGCTTCCCATTCACTTTGAATGGGGTGACGTCACGCTTTGCCGAACTGCATTGTGGTTCCGTCGCGTCGCTTTGCCTCCTCCATTGCTCGCTTCGAAAGTTGAGAAAAGTTCAACTTTTCAAGCGACGACGGAAGCGCCAGCCAATCAAATCATATGCCAGTACAAGCTCTAGCCAATCAAACCGCGTGCTTGTGTGTCCGGGGCGCGAGATTAATGTGATTGGTTGTTGGTCGCACACAAGACACGCCCACCGGCAAGCTTCAACGCGACGCTGCCGTGTGGATGTACCTTACGGCCCGTCCACACGGCGGCGTGCGTTGAAGCTTCAACGCTTCTGCCCATTCACTTTGAATGGGGTGACGTCACGCTTCGCCAAACTGCATTGTGGGAGTGAAGCGTAGCTTTGCTCGCGTTGCTCGCTGCAAAAGTATAGCAATGTTCAACTTTTGAAGCTTCGGCGGAAGCGTCAGCCAATCGAATCATATGCCAGTACAAGCTCTAGCCAATCAAACCGCGTGCTTGTGTGTCCGGGGCGGGAGATTCATGTGATTGGTTGTTGGTCGAGTTTCAGCCCCCCCCGCCGGCAAGCTTCAACGCACGCCGCTGTGTGGACGGGCCGTAAGTGTTTGAAGTGTGTTCTTTTAATTATGTTTTAATGATTGTTTTAAAGTGTCTTTGAGTTTCTAGAAAAGCGCTCCATAAATAAAATGCATTATTATTACCGTTAGGACAATCTGATCAAACATTGTGGCTATTTTTTTTTAAATTAAATTCAAGATTCAGGTCTCTATCCTCATGTGCACATCAGCTGCAGTGTAGATATGTCAATGACAAACTGAAATCACAGGCTCCTCCAACAGAGCATCATGAATATATAAAGGACATAGAACTAATAAAACAGATGCAATAGTGCAAGAGAATGTTTTGAGATGTGCAAATTAATACAAATAAAATACAAAATAGTGCCAGAAGAGTCTAAATACAAGTAAATGGAATATGATATATAGATAAATGATGCAATCAGATGAATGTTATGGATGTTCTTCAAACATGTCAGGTGTGTAATAGTCTTAGGACAGTGGGATGAAACTGTATTTAATAAAGAATAGTCTCAGACTGCAGGTAGCTGAAGTGAAATGACACATATTTGAATAACTGGTATTTACAGCGACTCCACCTCTGTTTGAACTACTGTGTGTGTGTGTGTGTGTGTGTGTGTGTGTGTGTTTGACTGAGGGTGTGTGTCTGTGTGTGTGTGTGTGTGTGTGTGTGTGTGTGTGTGTCTGACTGACTGACTGAGGGTGTGTGTGTCTGACTGAGGGTGTGTGTGTGTGTGTGTGTGTGTTTGACTGAGGGGGTGTGTGTGTGTGTGTGTGTGTTGACTGAGGGGTGTGTGTGTGTGTGTGTGTGTGTGTTTGACTGAGGGTGTGTGTGTGTAGGTGTGTGTGTGTGTGTGTGTCTGGGTGTGTGTGTGTTTGACTGAGGGTGTGTGTGTGTGTGTCTGACTGAGGGTGTGTGTGTGTGTGTGTGTGTCTGAGTGTCTGACTGAGGGTGTGTGTGTGTGTGTGTGTGTTTGACTCGGGGGTGTGTGTGTGTGTGTTTGACTCGGGGGGGTGTGTGTGTGTGTGTGTGTGTGTGTGTGTGTGTGCGTGTGTGTGTGTGTGTGTTTGACTGGGTGTGTGTGTGTGTGTGTGTGTGTGTGTGTGTGTGTGTGTAGGTGTGGTGCAGCTCGAAAGTCGTCACACTTTCAGATTTTGAGATGGCAGTCTGACGTTCGGCAGGACTTTTTAAAACGTAATTGAACAGCCGACTGAACAAAAGGAGAAGAAATGGGATTGAAGTAAAGGGAATAAAACTCATCGTTAAACTCAGGTACTGTTTTGGTGTTTTTATATCATATGTATCACGACGTGGTTGTGTGTCGGTTGTTTTTAGAGTTTGTTGAAACTCTCTCTGTTGTGAGTTTCAGACGCTTCTTGTTTCTGCTTAAATCCTTAAAGAAACAGCCATTTTGTTGACTTATTTTATCCCATCTTTATTTCCCTTAATGTTCAAACCTCTTTCTTCTTATTTATTTATTTTACTTTTACCCCATATGTCAATTTTGTGTATTTCTTCTTCCAAACTTTCCCCATGTTTCTATATTTCCTTCCACATTATTAGTAGAATACTTGATTGTATTGAAGTATATTTTTACATTAGTTGAATGATTAACCCTGATGTTGTGTTCGGGTCTCCCGTGACCCGTTTCGAGTTCAAATGATATATTAACTACGCTCTAGTTCTTTGTATCGGAGCAAGGCTTCACGATATCCTCCTCAACAGATATATAAACTCCACAAAACTCATTTTGACAATTTTAGCCAAGTCTGAAGGTCTCTAAAAAACAAGTGTATAATTTGGTGTTGGGGTCTGGGGAGACCCAGCAGCATGTTGTGGGTGACTCGAGGTCAAATTTGGCCCAATCAAGATTCATCTTTTACTTTAGACACCCGAACCCCCCCCCCCCCCCCCCCCCTTCATCCACTGTAACAATGATTTTTTTGGGGAGATTGTATTCTAATATGAGTCTGTTATATAGAACGTAATGATCCACTGTCGTCACTATATGGAATATAATGAGTGAATTGAATCACATGTTTTACTTAAATATGTGTGTGTAATGTGTTTTGGGGCCATACAATAAAATGACAACAGGATTGTACGGTTATGAACGCATAATAAGTTAGTGATGATGTAGTTAAAACAATATTGGATGATAGTCATTTTTTGTGTGTTTTGGACTGAAATAAATCATGGGTTAAAATGTACCCGCGAACACCATGAACGCCTTTGAACACAACACAAGTGCATCAACAGGAGAGGACCCTTAACGTTACATGGGGAAACAATATATACATCAATAAATAAATATAATGTTAAAAATCTATAAATAAAATATGAATTAAACCAAAAATGTATTAAAATGAATAGATGTAAACAATTAATGAGGCTAGCCAAGAGAAGAGAGAAACTCCCTCTGGAGGCAACACTCGGGGATTTGAGCCTTTGCAGACCATTTACATGGTAGAAAAGGGCCTCTTTAAGTTCGATTTTTTAACTTTAACTTGTATATCTACACTTTGTTATCTCTTCATACTGCAGTACAATCTGAGTACTTCTTGCTCCTGTGTGCAGAGACGTGTTTCTATTTAGTTTCCCTGCTGATTTGCTTGAATAGGTGTGGATGGAGATGGAGGGAGGAGACGCTTCCTCTCATCAAACTCTCTGGTGTTTTTGAGGAAAAGTTGTACGTCACCTCCTTCCTCTCCTTCTCCTTCTCCTCTACACAACTTCCTTTTTATTCTAAACCTCAGAAACACTTTGGCCAGCGAGTAAGGATGTGGATATTTCAGTAAAACTTGTCAAAAGTGAGTCGAATATTTCCAGCTTCTGTTTACGAGACGTTTAGTTTGAGCATTTACTGCTGAGATGACACATACAACTCTGAGTTTTCTTTATTTTGATTGATTTTAAATGTGTATTAAAGGTTAATTAAGTATGTTACTTTTGAATGATTCTTCTGGGTGTAATAGTGGTGTTACATGTGGGTCATTTGAGTGTAATAATAGTGTAACATGGTTGTATTAATGCGTAATATTGCTTTAAAAACGGTGTAATAGGGCTGTAATGTAGAAAATAGAAATCTTTCGTCCTTTGAGTTTTGGAAAACGCTTTAGTTTTTCTTTGTTCCCAGGGTTCAGAAAGTCTCAAACACCTGTTGGTTTATTTCCTGATCCCATGGTTTTCCCCCGCTCTGTGTTCAGCTTGTTTTTACTCTGCGTTAACGTTCTGTTTGTTCATGGTGGAGCTGAAGGAGCAGCCTCACTCACTCATACGTTTCATACGTCACTAAAGTACACACTGCGGGTATTTGTACGTCACTTTTCTATTTAATGCTACTTTAACCTTCTGTTGCTTTAGTCACTTTCAGATTACAGTTTTCATGTATCCAAACATATGGGGATCTAAAGGTAGGGACACACCAAGCTGAGACCAAAGAACTGACACAGGCGGACCCGACATATGGGGATCTAAAGGTAGGGACACACCAAGCTGAGACCAAAGAACTGACACAGACGGACCCGACATATGGGGATCTAAAGGTAGGGACACCAAGCTGAGACCAAAGAACTGACACAGACGGACCCGACATATGGGGATCTAAAGGTAGGGACACACCAAGCTGAGACCAAAGAACTGACACAGACGGACCCGACATATGAGGATCTAAAGGTAGGGACACACCAAGCTGAGACCAAAGAACTGACACAGACGGACCCGACATATGGGGATCTAAAGGTAGGGACACACCAAGCTGAGACCAAAGAACTGACACAGACGGACCCGACATATGGGGATCTAAAGGTAGGGACACACCAAGCTGAGACCAAAGAACTGACACAGCGGACCCGACATATGGGGATCTAAAGGTAGGGACACACCAAGCTGAGACCAAAGAACTGACACAGACGGACCCGACATATGGGGATCTAAAGGTAGGGACACACCAAGCTGAGACCAAAGAACTGACACAGACGGACCCGACATATGGGGATCTAAAGGTAGGGACACACCAAGCTGAGACCAAAGAACTGACACAGACGGACCCGACATATGAGGATCTAAAGGTAGGGACACACCAAGCTGAGACCAAAGAACTGACACAGACGGACCCGACATATGGGGATCTAAAGGTAGGGACACACCAAGCTGAGACCAAAGAACTGACACAGACGGACCCGACATATGGGGATCTAAAGGTAGGGACACACCAAGCTGAGACCAAAGAACTGACACAGACGGACCCGACATATGGGGATCTAAAGGTAGGGACACACCAAGCTGAGACCAAAGAACTGACACAGACGGACCCGACATATGGGGATCTAAAGGAGGGACACCAAGCTGAGACCAAAGAACTGACACAGACGGACCCGACATATGGGGATCTAAAGGTAGGGACACACCAAGCTGAGACCAAAGAACTGACAGGACGGACCCGACATATGGGGATCTAAAGGTAGGGACACACCAAGCTGAGACCAAAGAACTGACACAGACGGACCCGACATATGGGGATCTAAAGGTAGGGACACACCAAGCTGAGACCAAAGAACGGACACAGACGGACCCGACATATGGGGATCTAAAGGTAGGGACACACCAAGCTGAGACCAAAGAACTGACACAGACGGACCCGACATATGGGGATCTAAAGGGAGGGACACACCAAGCTGAGACCAAAGAACTGACACAGACGGACCCGACATATGGGGATCTAAAGGTAGGGACACACCAAGCTGAGACCAAAGAACTGACACAGACGGACCCGACATATGGGGATCTAAAGGTAGGGACACACCAAGCTGAGACCAAAGAACTGACACAGACGGACCCGACATATGAGGATCTAAAGGTAGGGACACACCAAGCTGACCAAAGAACTGACACAGACGGACCCGACATATGGGGATCTTACAGAATATGATGCATTTTATTTTTCTATCTCAAAAATAAAAATACTTGAGCATTTGAAGTAACTTTAAGCATCGATGTCCTTTTATATACATTTGGGTGATGTTTAATTTCTAAGTTGAGTCATTAAGAAGTTTAAGGAAGCTGGTGAGCTTGTCATTATAATAAGAGTGAGAAATAGAAAACACTAGTTTACTTAATATGAAATGTAAGTTCAATTGCTTGAAAACATGAGTCAACATAACTTGAATTTGTCAATTGGTATAATATAGTTATCCTTGCTTAGAATTGTGACTTAAGATAAGGTAGGATTTAAAGTTGTTTTGACTAGATAATGAACATTTCTTGAATCAATAATGTAAAATTGTAAGTTTCTTTAACTCAAAGTATTAAGTTATAACAATGGATGATCATTAATAAAACAACTTGTATAACTTAACTTAGTGAGTTGAAACAAAGTACATTTTGACTTTAAAGGGGACCTATCATGCAAAATGCACTTTTTGATGTCTTTCTACATAAATGTGTCCCCGGTGTGTCGGGGAACTCATGCAGCGTCAGAAAATAAAACCCTCTCTCTTTTCCTCCGTACCCAAATCTCTAAAAACGGGGGAACAACGGAGCTGATCCAGATTTAAGTCCGATATGACGTAATATCTGAAATGTGGACCCACGGCCCTATCAGAAACGTTGCTATCAGAAACAATGCCCGACTGTTTTGGACGTAATATGGTCGGTGTTTACATTAGCATCGCTAACACTCAGAGCTAACCTGTACTGGAGAGCATGTGTGTGAAGAAGCAGGAAATCAAAAGGAACTCACCTTGTGGTATAACCGACAAGAGAGAAAGCCTTTGAGCTCCATACTGTTTCAGAACATCCTTGATAATCCATGATATGGCGTTTCATCACGGCAGTATTTAGTTTAGACAGTAGCTGCCGGGTCCCGCATGAGCTCAGACCCCTCCTTTCTTTTTAAAGCTTTATACCCCAAATCAGCACTTTTGAAACAGGAAGTGAAATAGAGGGATATGAGGCATGGCTAGAATGGGTGATCTGTTTGGTATTTGGAGCAAAACACTTCATAGACATGTTTTTTATATATTTGTATATATCTGAGACCTATGCTATTGCCTACAATTAGCATGATAGGTGACCTTTAAGTCAACTCATGAATTTAAGGCAGCTCTTAAACTTATGTGTTTAAGTTAAAACACCCTATTTATTTTTACAGTGCATTGCTGCAGATTAAGAACAATCTGTGAAACGTGTAAATAAATACGAAATTAATGGATACAAGTGTCCCAAAAATGTGTGTAAAATGTTAAACGGTTTAAAAATATACAGCATAGAGCATGTGTGAAAACTTTCTGTAAAAGAAAATGAATGTGAAATGCCTGAAAAACGTCAGAAAATAAAGGAAAATATCCAAATAATTATGAGTTTTTTCCAGATTCATGTGAAATGTATGTACATAAATATCTCAGAACTAAATGAATAAATAGGAAAACATATGTGGAACATTTCATCAACATATGTAAAAATTATACATAAAATGTCTGAAAGATTGTCCGAACATATGTGAAAATGTTCACAAATTTATGTGAAAATATTATGAAGACATAAAAACAATGTCGAAAAATATGTATAAAATATAGATAATTATGTAAAAATGTGGGGTATTAGTACTTTTCCTTAGTATCTCTTCTTCCTCTTCTTGCTTCAGTGTCTGATTTTCCTCTTCCTCCCACAGCTCTTCCTCCTCCTCCTCATCATGCCTGTGGTTCATCCCATCACTAATCAGATGGTGACTCCCCCCCTCACCACCTCCCCCTTCCTCCCCACCAACTCCACCCACAACCCGGCCGCCGTCGGCTTCATCAACGACATCCTCAACAAAATCCCCCGTGAGTAAACAGCTTGAAAAACAACGTTTAAATCTCCTATCATGCAAAATGCTCTTTATGATGTCTTCTCTACATCACCATGTGTCCCCGGTGTGTCCCCGGTGTGTCCCTGGTGTGTCCCCGGTGTGTCCCCGGTGTGTCAGGAGACTCACAAAGTGTCAGAAAACAAAACCCTCTCTCTTTTCCTCCGTACCCTCATCTCTAAAAACGGGGGAACAACGGAGCTGATCCAGATTTGCTGCGTCATGACGACATTACTAAAATGTGGGCGGGCTTTACACCCACGGGCCAATCAGAAACGTTGCTGTCAGAAACAAAGAGACGTGTTCTGGAAGTAATATGGTCTGTGTTTACATTAGCATGCTAACACTCAGAGCTAACCTGTACTGGAGAGAGTATGTGTGAAGAAGCAGGAAATAAAAGGAACTCACCTTGTGGTAAACCTGAGAGAGAGAGAGAGTTTGAGCTCCATGCTGTTTCAGAGAGAATCCTTGATGTGGTTTGGAACATGATAGGGAGTTTAATCACGGCAGCATTTAGCTGAGTTCCTGCATGAGCTACTGACCCAGAATCAGCACTTTAGTAACAGCTGAAATAGAGGGATATGAGGCTAGAATGATCTGTTTGGTAATTTGAGCAAAACACATCATAGACATGTTTTTTATATATTTCTATATATTTGAGACCTGTAATATATGCCTAAAATAGCATAATAGGAGACCTTTAAAGCAGAAAATCACATCTGATAATCAAGCAAAACCAGTCTGAAAACACTCCAGTACAAGTAACAGTCTCAGGTAAATGTAATATATTGTAATACTTGTATATAAGTACTATTTCCTCCGCCCTGCAGTGCCTCTCTGGGCGATCTACCTGATCGCTGTGGTCGGCGCTCTGCTCGTTCTGCTCTGCTGCCTCTGCATCTGCATCAAGTGCTGCTGCAAGAAGAAGAACAAGAAGCAGCAGAAGAAGAACGAGAAGATCAACATGAGCGACGTCAACGGAAAAACCACCAGCGCTCTGGTGAGGGACAGCGCCCCCTGCAGGGGAATCTGACAGCGAAGTAGGGAGGTCTACAGTTTCGCTTTATCAACGGGATGAGAAACAGAATTATGGCGCTTTGATTTGAAGGAATGACTCAAGATTTCCAAGCTCAAAGTCGTCAAATGACCAGAATAAATGACTGATTATCTTTGCCATTCAAGTTACAAATCTATAAGAAAATAAACATAATTATCTCTTATATATATAAGTGAAAACTCACAAATTTCCAAGAAGAATATTGAATATTTTCTGAGATAGAAATGTCATTAATTCAAAGAGAATATCAAGTCATAAACTTCTGAAAGATATCATACATTTACAAGAACAACATGTAAATATTCCCTATATTATTACATTTATATAATACATATAGGTTATAGGGTCACGAATCTACAAGAAGAAATTAAATGAAACTCTAAATTTCCCCCAAAAATCTCACAAATGTACGAATAAGAAAAATAAAATCGGTAAAAAATTAGTCTTTAATTTAAGGGAAACAAAATAATATTCTTTGAGAGTCATAGAATCGGGAAAATCGTACATTTACAATAAAAAGACTTAAATATTCCCTGAGGTTAAAGGCTCTTTAATCTATGAGAACAATTTACTGAGAGAGGGGCTCTTTTTGTCCCTTTTTGAAATGTGCACAAAATGCTTAATCAAGCTTTCTGATGTGTTTCCCGTGTTTCAGGTTCAGCCTGATGTGGCAGATGTGGATTACGGATCGACCAAAAAGCAGAGAGGGAAGCTGCTCTACTCTCTGGACTACAACGCTGCTCAGTCTGAGGTCATTACGTCACCTTTTGAACTCTCAGAGCTCTTCACTGAGTTCCCCTTCATCTCACAGTGTCAGGACTATAGAGCGGTGCAGGGATGACGTATTCACCCGGAAGTAAGCTGCTGGTTCCCTCGACAAAAAAGCAACGGGATTTCTCCATAGGATTTTGGAAAATAACTCGAAATAAGGTCTGTGGAAAACGAACCTGTTTGATAAATGCACGTTTTGTTCAGCCGGATAATCTCCACATGTCTACCCTACTTTTATAATGTTCGAATCATAAATCTAATGTCCAATGCTAACGTTATGCTATAAAGGAACTACAGCCGAGTACAGCAGCACGACTTCAACGTCACGCCAACTTAAGATCCATATTCAAACATACAGATTCTAAATGGAACAAGTTGAAGCGTTTGTTTGAACACTTTGCAGGAGGCAGGTACTTGCTTTCAAGCAGAACAGGGCTAACACACTTAGAGGAGTGTTTACGTGTTCGGCGTAATGACGTACAACGTCCTCCACAACTTCTGTAGTCCTATTCAGCCACTTGGTAACAACCATCGTTTTTCAGACACGTCAACTCTTCAGAAATCGCCAGTGGGGTCACTGCTGATGGATTTAATGTCCTAGAACAAAACGTGATCCGTCTCTTCAATGTGTCTCAACCACAGAACTTATTTCCAGCTCTTTTCCAAACTCCTATGGAGAGATCCCATTGGCTCTGAGACGAGGGAACAGGAAGTGGTAAAATGCTGACTCTCTTTCGGGTTTTAGGACTCGTCACTGCACCACTCTATAGACTCTGTATATAAAGTCAGTGCCTGTCTCTTTGTCCTTACAGCTCAATGTGGGGATCAAACAGGCGGACAGTCTGAAGGCCATGGACCTGGGGGGCAGCTCGGACCCGTACGTTAAGGTGTACCTCTGCCCCGAGAAATCCAAAACCTTCGAGACCAAAGTGTTCAAGAGCACGCTGAACCCCGCCTTCAACGACCACTTCAGTTTCCAGGTAAACACACTTGCAGGGCTTCAGGCAGAACAAGGGTTATCTATAATGACCCAAACACCTGAGAACCAGCGTTACTAACAGTAACCCAAACACCTGAGAACTAGGGTTACTAATAATAACCCAAACACCTGAGAACTAGGGTTACTAATAATAACCCAAACACCTGAGAACTAGGGTTACTAATAATAACCCAAACACATGAGAACTAGGGTTTCTAATAATAACCCAAACACCTGAGAACAACGGTTGCTAATTATAATATATTTTATACCTACTAATTTGCTAAATTAAAAGTCTAATTTCTAACTGGAAGACATGCAAAATCTCTGTTTTCTTATATGTTTAGGTATATGAAACAATACCCTATATGTAAAAGAAAGTAGCTAACTAAAATAATATTTAACCTGATGGATAAACCCCCACTTCTCCTTCTGTTATTGTCTCTCCCCAGCTATCTAAGGCGTCTCTGCTGAAGTCGACGGTGGTGATGCAGGTTTTTGACTTCAACAGATTTTCCAAACACAACATGATCGGAGAGCTGCGTCTCCAGCTGAGCAGCGTCGACTGGAACCACGTCATCGAGGAGTGGCAGGATCTCGGAGAGCCCGCCAAGTTCGAGGTCTTCATATTTATTTTACATTCAGCATGCGAGCAGATAAAACTACTTTAACTTCAATTTGATTGCTTAATTATTTTTATAGATTTTCGTCTGTGGAAACATTTCTTGACCTCGCCGAGCCGGCCAAGTTCGAGGTCTTGATATTTATTCTACATTCACCGTCCGAGCAGATATAACACATTTAAATTCGACATGTTGTCATAATTATATTTTAATAATAATAATAATAATAATTTTTAATATTCTTTTTTTTTCTTTTTGTTCTTTTTTTTCTCAAGTCAAAGTAAAGAACTTTGAAATGTACTTCAGTAAAAAGTACCCATAACTAGCAGCTGTTTTAAAGAGTACCTGACCTCCCTTTATATTAATAGAACAATAATGTCATTGTTAGCTAATGAATGTTTCCATGCTGAACAACGGCAACATGACAACGTTTTCATTGGTCCCTCTTCTTTAGAGAAGACCAGGAAATGATGGATACACGGATCGTGTTCAAATCAATAGGCACGCAATGACTCTAAATAATAATGATCACGCCACCAAACACACATTCAAACTAAAGGAACCAGCCTGTTTGGAACATGGAAGAAGTAGAAAGTACAGGTATTTGTGTTCAACATGGAAGAAGTAGAAAGTACAGGTATTTGTGTTCAACATGTAAGAAGTAGAAAGTACAGGTATTTGTGTTCAACATGTAAGAAGTAGAAAGTACAGGTATTTGGGTTCAACATGTAAGAAGTAGAAAGTTCAGGTATTTGTGTTCAACATGTGAGAAGTAGAAAGTACAGGTATTTGGGTTCAACATGTAAGAAGTAGAAAGTACAGGTATTTGTGTTCAAAATGTAAGAAGTCAAAGTAAAAAGTGGTCAGAAAAATAAGTAGTGGAGTAAAGTACTGATACCAGAAAAATGTATTTAAGTACAGTAACGAAATATTTGTACTCACTACTTCCCACCTCTGGTTATTAGTATTATTACTAAGATGTTTTCTGATGATGTGTATCTCCCTGCAGGAGGAAGAACTGGGGGAGATCTGCTTCTCTCTGCGTTACGTTCCCTCCGCGGCCAAACTGACTGTGGTGATCCTGGAGGCCAAAAACTGAAGAGCATGGACATGGGGGGGAGCTCAGGTCAGACGGGACACCAATCATCCTCTGATCGGGGATCAATTACCAATCAATATTTTAATAATAGAGGAAATAATCAGTTTTTAATTTTAAAATCACTTTGGATTTCTTCAAATGATACAACTGGTGCCATTATAGTTCAAAAATAAATAAATTACAGAGCTGGGGAGGTGATAATAATCCCAGAGTTTCCTTAAATTGTTCAAGAAAATTTGATATAACAACGTATTAATGACATTGTAGGAAAACATATTTTAAAGAATTGGAGGTTTGTAATAATCTTCTTTCGTGTAACGTCAGAGGTCCAACTCGGTGTCGTGTAGCCATGCCCGCATCTCTGGTCCTAAGTCGAAGAGGCTGGCTTCCGAGGGTGGTCACCGCACTCGCATGCAGCACTGTCTGAAGCGACCGACCCCAGTTCGTAGACGGTTTAGTGTGGTCCACAGCCTGGCTGTGAGTGTGTGTGCTCAGGCTGAGTTCCGCGGTGTCTCGCTGTCTCGCAGACCCCACGCAGCAACCAGGAAACGACACCAGTAAGCCAGCTCACACTGTCCGCTCCTCACAGCAGCGAGCCCCGCAACCAAGCCCGCCTTAACCTGCCATCAGCCCCAACAACAAATCAAAGTCATTTATAGCCTCGGCAGGCTCTGTGAATAGATCACACACACACACACACACACACACACACACACACACACACACACACACACACACACACACACACACACACACACACACACACACACACACACACACCACTAATTCAGCACCATGAACAGCAACATATGGCCTCAATGCCAGGTATCAGTAGATGAGAATGATCATTATCTCCGGTGGATTAACACAAACCTAGTTATGTAAATCGATGCACAACACATTTAAACCTGCAGGCTACTGGGAATCAATGCATAGTGCAGCATTGCCTTACCTCTTTAGAAGTGCTTCCGTCTGGTTTTCTTTGAAGAAAAAGCCTTTATGATGTTCTTAAAATCCATCTCACGAAGAATGTCATGCTCAATTGACATCAGTGTGAGGTTACTGACTCGTTCTTGCTGCATGCTTGAGCGCAGTCTGTTTTTCACCAAGGCCAGTTTTGAGAATGAACGCTCTCCGCTCGCGTTGGTCACTGGCAAAGTTAGGAAGAGCCGTAGAGCTATGTCTGTGTTGGGAAACACTGTATGGAGTTTTCTCCTTCTTAACATTTTCTGTAACTCCACTGCAGACGTGCCGCTCAACTTCTCATTTTGTACCAACTCCCTGAAGTGTACAGCTTCCTCCACAAATTCCTCTTCCAAGTCACTGGAGTATTTTTGTTGCAGGCTCCGCGCTGCTGAGCGCAGGTCTTGGGGGGAAATCGAGTGAAATCTGTTTAAAAAGCCGAAGTTTTCACACACGTCATTATAGGACTGGTATCTTCGGTCCAGCTCTGACACTAGCCGGTCAATCACACGGATAAAGACTGATGTACGGAAGCGACTGCGGCCTGACAGCTCGCACTCAGGCTCAGATGAATCATCAGCCTTTCTTTTTCTCTTTTCGTTGAGTGTCTGCTCTGTACTCTTCGGACACGGTGGGGGACATGTTCTTTGCTGCTGTCTCAAAGTTGTCAAACTGATCCCGTAGGCCTGCTACATATTCACGTAATGACCTAACTAGATCCACAGCATTGCAGAGGTCCAATTCCACTGCCTGTAGTGCAGCGCTCACGCCCTGGAAACGTTGGAGAATGGCATTCCACATGTTGCACATTAGTGCAATTTCCAGTTTATTCATATTTTTGCAATACCCTGGCCTCCTCTCTTGTGCTCAGAGTATGGTGCTCATCATCCACGATGTTGAGCAGAGATTGCTGGATACAGGCGTAATTCAGACACAGGGCTTTGGTTGCAACAGCATGCGCTGACCATCTTGTATCGGAAAGCGTTTTTAAAGTTTCAATTCTGTGATTTTCATTAGGCTGCAAACCCGCCTTGATCATCTGCCACCGTGAACCACGTGACCACTGTCACGTGCTCTTTGATGCAAAGTTAAACAACGCTTGCACAAAACTGAAAAACTGTTCAGTCTCCCCACAACAGTTAACGATGTTAATCCCCACCAGATTTAGGGTGTGCGCTGCGCAGGGAACCCACTCTGCCAGTGGGTTAATCTGTTTGATGCGGGCCTGCACGCCTTTGTATGTGCCTGACATGTTGCTAGCATTGTCATAACACTGTCCTCTACAGTTATTGATGTCAATGCCGATGTCTCCTAAAACACCAATTTCTGAATTGAACAGCGCTTCTCCGGTGTGGCTGGAAATGGGGAGGAATTTGACAAAATGCTCCTCTATACAGCCCTCTGGTGATACGTACCGCAGGATGAATGTCAGCTGGTCCACATGTGTGATATCTGGCGTGGAGTCCACACTGATAGAGAAATATTTAGCAAGTTTTACTCTGCTGATGACTTCATCCAGCAATCTCTGTCCCATCAGCTGTATGAATTCCTCACACACATTTAGTGAGAGGTAGGATGGATTTCCTCTGCCGGCATTTCCGTATTTCTGAATATGGGCTTTTAAAAAAGGATCAAACTGACTTATCAGCTCCATGCTACCCAAATAGTTGCCATTGTTGGTGTCCCCAAACCTGTGGCTGTCACCCCTAAAAGCAAGTCCCCGCTCTGCCAGATACTTGACTACAGTGACAACCCTCTGCAGCACCTGTGTCCAATACTCACACTCCTCATTAAACTGTTTTTTTAGTTCTGAATCCACTGTTCCACGGTCAGCTGTCTGATTGATGAAGGATACCATGGCTTTCCTGTGCATGTCACAGCTTTCATGTTCGGCTATCCGTTCATTTGCGTGCTTCCAATTAGAGTATCCCACGCTGCCAAATGACGTGTCTCTCTTATCGCCAAATAGTTTGCATGCAAAGCAGAAGACACTACCTCGGGATGGTGAGTAACATAGCCACTCCCTGAGCATATACTCCCCGTTACCCAGCTTGCGCTTGAATAAGCTTCTGGAGAAGTATCTCTTCTGATGCTTGTACTGCCGCTCTGAGGCAGAGAGGTCAGCAATTCCGGACCCATTTTCGCCCAGTAGAGAAGCACCTGTTCGTCCATGTTGTTGCCCCAGAGACCTGGGTCAGTGCTGTAGGGGTCGTCTAGTTCTCCTGTATCCTCGTTTTCCCGCTTGTCTTCTCCACTCTGCTCTACGCGCGCCTGTTCCTCTCCTCCAGATGAGTGACGTATCGGGCCTCCCTCATGTATTTGTCTGGTTGCCGTTGGCTCCCCTCCACGTAGCAAGTCCTCGTCGTCCTCTCCATCTCCTCCAACAGATAACGTCCCTCCTGTCTGTTTTTCCTCTCCCGCTACTCCATCGCTATCAGAACCAGACGGCCTACTTGGCTCCGAGGCCCCGCGGCCGGCACCGCTGCCGCTTGGTACAGAACTAATCTGTCCTTCCTCCTCATCCAGGTTATTTTAAACCTGTAAGCTTTGGCATTTTTTTTTAATAGCTGCTTGTCTCGAAACTCCTTTTCTCTCAACAATTTCCTTTTCCGAGCGCCACTCTCAAACTTTTTCTTCTGCGACATTTTCTCCTAAACAACCTTCATCTGTCACTCAATCACTTGCAATTTGAATAAGTCACATGTGAAACATATTCTCATTCTGATTGGCTGTTAAGTGGTGCCCACTGACTGTTACGGAGTCATCATTTTGAGAAAAAGGCCTTCAAAGTTTCCTCTTCTCTGGAATCCATCGATCTGATTGATTAGCGATCAAAATAGTATGGAGGGAAGATATTTTCGTTTGGATTACTGGTCTGGGGGAAGCTCGCGAGTGTGTGTGTGTGTATACGTGTGTGTGTTTGTGTATTTTTGCGTTTGTGTGTATTGTGTTCACTCGAGAAACACCGGCTGTTGTTATGCCTGCTGTGACGTCAAGTTACTCCGTTCTCCGCTTGTCATTATGCCGAAGCTTCAAAGTTGTATTTATCATCTGAATTTGCGAAACAAGTTTAATATTCTGAAAGCCAAGACTTTGTTTATTTGAAATCAGATGAAAACAAACTGTCACGGACCCTGCTATGTTATCTATGATTACTATACGCCTTACATTCATAATTTCAGCGGAGGGAGGGGAAGCGGCGCAGTGGAAGAGCAGAGTGGCGAGTGAGAGCTGTCATCTTCCCTTTACAAGCTTCAAACATGTATTTATGTGTGATTTTGGAAATCATTTTGACCGGAGAGATTTCTCCAACAAGCCGTGTAGGACAGAGAGTGAATACACATACTATACAGAGATGCTGTATGAGAAACCAATGTGAGTTTGGAACATTGAACAATGTAAATCTATTCTAGACCTCAACAATGGAAATGGCATTTCCCATGACATGGGACCTTTAAAGAAAGAAAGTTAGATAATAGTATTTTGATGAAAAAATCCTTGTTTTGCAGAATTATAATCATTTATTTATATTGTGTAATCAATGGGATAATCAATCAAACCGGTGAAAGATTTTTTTGATAAAATATCTAATTGTATTTTCATGAATAATTTCAACATTTTTATTTTGGAATTGGGGAATATCAATCAAAACAGGGTTTATTAATGTAAGGGATTTAAATGTCTGATGTGGTTGATGATGGAGGTCTAACAGCAGTGGATAACAGTAAATACATCAGTTAGTATTAGGGGTGGGGGAAATAATCGATACAGCATAGTATCGCGATACTTTGCGTGGCGATATGGTATCAATACACGGATGCCAAGTATCGATATTTTATTATATAAACTGTAGCAGATCCTTCGGAAAGACGGTCGTTCACTTGACTGATGATTTCTTTTTGAAAACTCCAAACCAACGTGAGAGCTACACAAAGACACAAAACAACAAATACAGTTAAGCTACATCCATATGAGCATTACTCTAGAATTCCATTAAACAAGTGAACTTCAAATAGTTAGCTATAATACAGAATATAAACGAATTGAGACACAGAGCACATGTTTATATGACAGTTAACACTAACCTTGAGCCTCTTGCTAACACTCAAATGTAAACTTTATCTTTTGTTATCGCCGTATTTAAATGTTGATATCTCCGTTAATATCTGTACTTTATCTCCGTTCTTTTTCTCCGTCAAGTTTTTGCTTCGGGAACAGTAACTTCCTGCTAATAGCGCAAAGTCACCTTCTAAATGAAAGCATGTCTATAAAACAGGAAGTTAAGACGTGTATACGATTGCAATGAAAGTAACAAAAACAATGCCATCTCCTTTTCAGGCTCAAAGAACACACATTGGGTTATTTACATAAACTGTTCATATTGCAAATACATGTTTTAACCAGGAAGGGAAGACGGACATGATATGACCCATGTGATTTGCAATATCGCAATATATTGTATCGCAATACTTAGCATATTGTAGAATCGCAATACTATCGTATCGTGGCTTAAGTATCGAGATAGTATCGTATCGTGGCTTAAGTATCGCAATACTATCATATTGTGGCTTAAGTATCGTGATAGTATGGTATCGTGGCTTAAATATCGCAATACTATCGTATCGTGGCTTAAATATCTTGATAGTATCGTTTTGTGGCTTAAGTATCGCAATACCATCGTATCGTGATAGTATCGCATCGCGGCTTAAGTATCGCAATACTATTGGATCGTGGCTTAAGTATCGCAATACCATCGCATCGTGGCGTAAGTATCGTGATAGTATCGTATCGTGGCTTAAGTATCGCAACACCATGGTATTGTGGCTTAAGTATCGTGATAGTATCGTATCGCGGCTTAAGTATCGCAATACTATCGTATCGTGGCTTAAGTATCGCAATACTACCGTATCGTGGCTTAAGTATCGTGATAGTATTGTTTCGTGGCTTAAGTATCGCAATACTATCGTATCGTGGCTTAAGTATCGTGATAGTATCGTATTGTGGCTTAAGTATCGATATAGTATCGTATCGTGGGGAGCCTGGTGATTCCCAGCCCTAGTTAGTATCCTCTTCAGGGACATGAGAAGGGACTTGAGTAAGGACTTGAGAAGGGACTTGAGAAGGGACTTGAGAAGGGACTTGAGTAGGGACTTGAGAGGGGACTTGAGAGGGACTTGAAAGGGGACTTGAGAAGGGACCTGAGAGGGGACTAGAGAAGGGACTAGAGACGGGACTTGAGAAGGGACTAGAGAAGGGACTTGAGAAGGGACCTGAGAAGGGACTTGAGACGGGACTTGAGAAGGGACTTGAGAAGGGACTTGAGAAGGGACTTGAGAGGGGACTTGAGAAGGGACCTCAGAAGGGACTAGAGTAGGGACTTGAGTAGGGACTTGAGAAGGGACTTGAGAAGGGACTAGAGTAGGGACTAGAGTAGGGACTTGAGTAGGGACTTGAGTGGGGACTTGAGAAGGGACTAGAGTAGGGACTAGAGTAGGGACTTGAGTAGGGACTTGAGTGGGGACTTGAGAGGGGACTTGAGAAGGGACCTGAGAGGGGACTAGAGAAGGGACTAGAGAAGGGACTTGAGAAGGGACTAGAGAAGGGACTTGAGAAGGGACCTGAGAAGGGACTTGAGAGGGGACTTGAGAAGGGACTTGAGAAGGGACTTGAGAAGGGACTTGAGAGGGGACTTGAGAAGGGACCTGAGAAGGGACTTGAGAGGGGACTTGAGAAGGGACTTGAGAAGGGACTTGAGAAGGGACTTGAGAGGGGACTTGAGTGGGGACTTGAGTGGGGACTAGAGAAGGGACTTGAGAAGGGACTTGAGAGGGGACTTGAGAAGGGACCTGAGAAGGGACTAGAGTAGGGACTTGAGTAGGGACTTGAGTGGGGACTTGAGTGGGGACTAGAGAAGGGACTTGAGAAGGGACTTGAGAGGGGACTTGAGAGGGGACTTGAGTTGGGACTTGAGTAGGGACTTGAGTAGGGACTTGAGAAGGGACTTGAGAAGGGACTTGAGTAGGGACTTGAGAAGGGACCTGAGAAGGGACTTGAGTAAGGACTTCAGAAGGGACTTGAGAAGGGACTTGAGAGGGGACTTGAGTTGGGACTTGAGTGTGGACTAGAGAAGGGACTTGAGAAGGGACTTGAGAAGGGACTAGCGTAGGGACTAGAGTAGGGACTTGAGTGGGGACTTGAGAAGGGACTTGAGAAGGGACTAGCGTAGGGACTAGAGTAGGGACTTGAGAGGGGACTTGAGAAGGGACTTGAGAAGGGACTTGAAAAGGGACTAGCGTAGGGACTAGAGTAGGGACCTGAGTAGGGACTTGAGTGGGGACTTGAGAAGGGACTTGAGAAGGGACTTGAGAAGGGACTAGAGTAGGGACTAGAGTAGGGACTTGAGTAGGGACTTGAGTAGGGACTTGAGAAGGGACTTGAGATAAATAAATAATAATTAAAATAAATAACATTTTCATTTCTTTTTTAATACTATTTTTAAAACACTTAACCTGCTGTAATAATACATATCATTTGAACGATTGTTATTATATTATATTAAATACATTTGCATGTCACCAGGCTCAAGAAGAACCTGTCAGCCCTCCCATCAAGGCCTCTCAGTTAACAAATCAAAAATACGAATAATGATTAATTGAAGGTGTGAATCCAAAAATAACACTGACTTGACTTGAAAAGATAAATGTATTCTCCGTTGTTCTTTGTACTTACAGCCTCTCCCGGGACAAGTAAAGCTTTATCATTCATTTCTCTTTTTGAACACATTTTAAGTTCATTCAAACTGTTTTACGCTCGAGTTTAATAATGTTTTGTGTATATTGCAGACCCGTACGTGAAGGTGCAGCTGGCTCTGGACAAGAGGAAGTGGAAGAAGAGGAAGACGTCGATGAAGAAGAGGACGCTGAACCCGTATTACAACGAGTCCTTCACCTTCGATGTGACTTTTGAACAAATCCAGGTGAGCGACGACAGATGGAAAATATAAACTTCTTAATAATTTAGATTTAAGAGAAGATCTGAAGCTGCGTTATGGTTTTAACATAAACACTCTTTTTGTTATATATATATATATATATATGTCTTTGTTTAAGAGACCCAGATTCTTCCTAAGTGGGACATTTTAACGCAAAACTACCTCTTGTTTTGCCAGCTTTTATTGTGAAAGGGCAGCGGCAGGAAATGGTGTGTCAATTAAGTCCTACAGAAATGACATTTCTATTTACTGTTAGAGAACATTTACGGATCAATCCTCGACGACTTATTATTATTTTGACATACTAAGTCATTATTTGTAGAGATTACTTTGTGGACATACTTAGTCACAGGGCTGGACTGGGACAGAAAATTGGCCCTGGCATTTTGTCGCAGACCGGCCCATAACCATCACACCAAAACACAAAACTACCAACAAAGGTGTAACTTTGGTTTGAGAAGTGGGGGGGACACAAAACACGGGGTCTGCGGGTCCTCCACCAGAAAAATGATCTTGATTTTAATCCCATTTCCTGCATTTCTACAAACATTTAGGGACTATGGTGATGAAAAGTATGCCCCTAGGGGCCGATAGCCAACACTGGAGAGAACCGTTTTAAGCAGTGGAAAATGTTCACAATTAATGTTGTGTGATTCAAAATAATGTGAGATTCAATTTCAACTTAGATTTTTTTCCTTCTTTTATTTATGGTCATAAAACTATAGACTCCAAATAATACACAATCTGAAATGTAAATAATGAATTTTAACCCCCTATAATATACCAACCTACTACCAAAACAGAAACATATGGACATACTGTATTGCATATAATACGTGCGCAAACTTGTGAACCTGTTTCATTTGGGGTGTACCTCACATCCTCTGGGCAGGGGTGCCCACACTTTTTTGGCTTGTGAGCTACTTTTGAAATGACCAGCTCACCAAGGTCTACCAACCAAAAACACAATCCCAAATTGCAAGGGGCTGAATAACACTTTGATATATGCATGGAATAACCACCACAACTCTATTTGGGTTCTTGAACAGAAACAAATACATGAATACATAAAACTAAAAAGGCATGTTAATCTCTCTCTCTCTCTCTCTCTCCGTCTCTCTGTTTCTCTCTATCTGTCTCTCTGTCTCTCTCTCTCTCTCCATCTCTCTCTCTCTATCTGTCTCTCTGTCTCTCTCTCTCTCTCTCTCTCTCTCTCTCTCTCTCTCTGTTCTCTGTCTCTGTCTCTCTCTCTCTCTCTCTCTCTCTCTCTCTCTCTCTCCGTCTCTCTGTTTCTCTCTCTCGCTCTCTCTGTCTGTCTCTCTCTCTCTCTCCGTCTCTCTGTTTCTCTCTATCTGTCTCTCTCTCTCTCTCTCTCTCTCCTCTCTCTCTCTCTCCGTCTCTCTGTTTCTCTCTCTCTCTCTCTCTCTCTCTCTCTCTCTCTCTCTCTCTCTCTCTGTCTCTCTCTCTCTCTCTCTCTCTCTCTCTCTCTCTCTCTCTCTCTCTCTCTCTCTCTCTCTCTCTCCTTCTCTTGCTGACTGTCCCTGTTAAGACACATAAAAACAAGCAGGCTAAGAAACCACTCTCCATGGTCCTGATATAATGCTGCAAAACAAAACACAATTCAATATATTTAGGTGGGTCCCTACCATATTCTGATGACTTGCACTGAATGGAGTCTGTCAATGTTGCATAATCAGGACAGTAACTGCTGATGGCTAGTCTCAAGCAGGCCTCCAAATGTTCATCAGTTAAGGTGGAACGGTATTTCGACTTCACTATCTTCATTTGGGAGAAGGCTGACTCGCATAAATAAGTCGAGCCGAAGAGTGAGGTCAGTGAGGTGGCACATTTTCTGACGTTTGGATACTTTTCAACTCTGAATAAGTTCCAAAACTGTCCGGCATGGGCATGCGCCTTCAACTGAATGTCGGCCTGCAGCGACATCTCATCCTCCAGCGCAGACGGGTTCAGATGAAACACTGCTCCCATGTATTGGGCCAGCGAATCAATATCATGGTCTTCACTAAACGGATAGCACATGAATGTGGCGCATGGCTCGAGCAAAGCGAAGTCTCGGAAGCGTTTCTCGAAGTCAGATGTAATGTTATTGACTTGCTCTGTGTAGCGCGCACTGTCAAGGAGCGCGCTGTCCTTCCCTTGCTTCTCCAGCTCAGAGGCGATGTTTTGGAAGTTGGCCAAATCTTTGCGCTGCAGCTTTGAACACAGCAGATGCAGTCTTCGTTTGAAGGCATTAACTGAGCTGATCATGTCAACCACAGTTCTGTCTTTCCCTTGTAGCTCCAAGTTCAGCTCATTCAACATGTGTGTAATGTCTGTTAAAAACGCCAGATCTAACAGCCACTCCTCGTCATCTAGACGTGCGTACTCCGCGAGGATGGTTCCAGGGAGAAATTCCCTTATCTCCGGTAGAAGCACTCAAAATCTCTGGAGAAAATTGCCCCTACTCAGCCATCTTACGTCGGTGTGTAGTAAGAGGTCAGTGTGAACACAGTCGGCATCCCCCAGATATGCACGAAACAGCCGTCTTTGAAGAGGTCTTGCCCGAATAGAACAGGCCACTTTAAGTGACACATCCATGACCTCTTTCATGTTCAGCATTTTTGCACAAAGTGCGTGCTGGTCTATGATGCAGTGATAATTCAGAAAGTCAGGGAATGTGTCATCCTCTCTGCATTTTGCGATGAAGCCATTACAACGGCCCACCATCGCAGGCGCACCATCCGTTGTGATGGAACTCAACTTAGACATGGGGAGTTTAGTTTTGTCAACAAAGTTTTTAAATGTCCGAAAAATGTCCTCGCCCCGAGTGTGTTCCTGTGCAGAATTGTAGTTCCTCTTTCGCCGTCATGTCTGTGAACACCATCCTGATAAAAACGCACAATTGCGCTGTATCGCTCACGTCAGTGGACTCGTCTAGTTGGAGTGAGAAACACTCGCAGTCTTCTATGTCCTTCCTGAGTTGCTGGGTCAAATCCTCAGCCATGACTTCACAGCGACGTGTGACTGTGCTCCGTGATAATTAAACGGCCTTGATAGCGTTTACTATTTCTGTTTTGTTCGTGTAATCCCGAAACAAGGCGTCTGCTGCTTCTACGAAGGCTTCTTTCACCATCTCTCCATCTTGAAATTATTTTTTATGTTTGATTATAGCGTGACTCACTCGTAGAGATGCTTCAGTGGCTGCCTTTGCGGTGGATGTCGGCTTTAAGAAAAGTGACTGCTGTCCAGCTAACTGTGATTTAAGTTCCCTCACCTTTCTCTTTCTCAACTCGCTACTCGGAGGGAAGTCGCTGTCATATGCCTTGTGAACACTCCGATAATGCCTCTCCACGTTACCTTTCTTTGGCAGAGCGACGCTTGCTTTACAAATAAGGCAAATACACTTTGAATGTGACATCAACACAAAAATTCTTCCTCCCATTCTGTGTGGAAGTGGTATGTTTTTTGCTTTTTGCTCGGTCCCACACTCATTTAGTTATAGCTCTTTCTCTTTAACTTAATTTGAGTTTTCCCGGCACTTGACTGATTTTGTATCGCTTTGCATTCTGGGTTAACAGACTGGAAAGCGATAGGTCGCTTTTTCTGTCAATCAAGTAACTCCTGAATTAAGTGGCAGGGAGGAGGGATCAAAACCTGTTTTGTTTTTTTAACGGAGCTGAATTTTTTTTTTTATGAATGACTCGCGATCTACCAGCATTGCCCCTGTGGTCTACTGGTCGACCGCGATCGACGTACTGGGCACCTCTGCTCTAGGGGGTCCGGGGGCATGCTCCCCTGGGAAGATTTATTTTAAAATGTTGAAGTTAAAAGCTTCAATCTGGTGCACTTTGAGGGACAAATGAAGAGATCTAAACACTCAGAGAGTCCTTTACCTCACTGAGCTGTAGTTATCAGCCTCTCCGTCTGTCAGGAGAGAGCTCTCCTCCACCTTGTTCTAGAAACAGCTCCTTATATCCATTAGCTCCGAGCTAGCATCAGATGCTAACAACAACAATCCCCCATACTGGTGCTCTCTCTCTCTCTCTCTCTCTCTCTCTCTCTCTCTCTCTCTCTCTCTCTCTCTCTCTCTCTCTCTCTCTCTCTCTCTCTCTCTCTCTCTCTCTCTCTCTCTCTCTCTCTCTCTCTCTCTCTCTCTCTCTCTCTCTCTCTCTCTCTCTCTCTCTCCCTCCTCCCCACACACCACACACACACACAACACACCACACACACACACACACACACACACACACACACACACACAGGGCCGAGCTTGAATGGCACAGAGGCTGTGTGCTCCTCCGTGGCGATGACGGATGCGGTTAAAACATAATAAGAAACACATTTGAAAGTGGGGGGGGGGGGGGACACAAACAGGATTTGAAAAGTATACATGTACCTGAACGGGCCGTCAGAAACAAAATCAAAATAATATTAAGTTGAGTCGACCTAAAAGACACGTCTGCCCACCGGGAAAGTGCCCGGTATGCCAGATGGCCAGTCCAGCCCTGCTTAGTCATTATTTTTACTAAGAAGAACTTGACAGACCTGACTGAGTTTGCCTCTCTAACTCTTCTTCTGTGGTTTCCAGAGGGTGAACCTGGTGATCTCGGTGTGGGATCACGACGCTATGACCCGTAACGACGCCATGGGGAAGATCTTCCTGGGCTGCGAGGCGTCGGGGAACCAGCTGAGGCACTGGGCCGACATGTTGTCCAACCCGCGGCGCCCGGTCGCTCAGTGGCACGGCCTGCTGACGGCCGAGCAGGTCAACTCCACGCTGACCCTGAAGAAGAAGATCCCGCTGCAGAGCAAACTGCCCTTCCTGAAGGACATGAAGTCCTAGAACATGCAGGAACAGGGGATTTAAATAACGGTGAAAGAAACATCCTGCAAGTCATTTTAACCAGAAAATAGGTCAAAATAATGATAATAACCACTAAGTTTCTCAAAGGAATGGCTAAGTATGTAGAATAAATGATTTGTATTGAAAATAAATGATTTCGTATGCCAAAGTAATGACTTATAATGTCAAAATAAAGACTTATGAGTCAGAAGTAATAATTTATAATTTAAAATATGTCAAAATTATGACTTAATATGTAAAAATAATGAGTTAATATGTCAATAACCACTAAGTTTCTCAAATGATTGGCTAAATATGCCAAATGAATGATCCCGCTGCAGAGCAAACTGCCCTTTCTGAAGGAGACATGACGACCTATAACATGCTGGAAGAGTGAATGATTTATGAATGAAATTATGCCAAATGAATGATTTATATTGAAAATAAATGATTTCGTATGTCAAAGTAATGACTTTTGCTGCGTTCACACCGGACGCGATGCGAATATTCGCTTCGCTCTAAGCGCTCGAGTTTCACCGCGGCTGTCAGCTGTGTTTACTCGCATCATTCAAACAAGACGCGCTGGAGAGGGGGCTACAACTACAACAAGACGAACATATTTGACCGTGATTTAATTGTAATACACATTTCAAAATGATGCCGAAGTAACAACATACTGATACCGGTTAGTAAAAACCATGAATTAATGCTTTGACAAGTCTGCAGACAGACGGCAGGAGAAACACCTTTTAAAATGCATGTTTTCTGAATGAAGATCGGCTAAGCTAACGTTGTATATGCTCCGTCCACACTCACACCAACATCATACAGACATAAATAAACCAGCGACTGTATTCGCCATGACACAGACAGTCTGTGGTTTGTACTTGTTTAACTTTTGTCTAGTTTCTGAACAGAGCTGTGAGTGCTAACAGCTAACGGCTGATGTTTTGGTTTTCTGGTTCAACGTCAGTGGCTGAGATCCTCACCGCTGATTGGCTACCGCGAGATCGCGTGACGCAAATTTGACGCTCGAGTTGAAAAAATTGAACTCGAGCAGTTGTCGCGGCCCCCTTCAATCGCGCCGCGACATTCGCATCAACCGCCTCATGCGCGCCGCCGGAACTACTTCGCGTCTGTCCGCATCTCTGCATTGACTTTTCATGTAATCTCGCCGCCCCCAAAAATCGCATCGCGTCCGGTGTGAACGCAGCATTATAGTGTCAAAATACAGACTTATGTGTCATAAGAAATCAGAAATATGAGTTAATATGTCAAAATAATGATAATAACACTAAGTTTCTCAAAGTAATGGTTAAGTATGTCGAATAAATGACTTTGATTTCAAAATTGATGACCTTAATGCCAAAACAGTTACTTAATATATCAAAAATAATGACAGAACAACAGTACATGACAAAATAAGGACTTCATACTGTAAGTGTAAAAATACTAAGTTTGTCAAAATAAATGATGCACTTAAGCAAAATAATTATTTCTCTTTCGAGATACTAAGATATTATAAAGACTTACAGGATTTAGTTTTCTAATTTGTTATTTTATTTAGTTCTTACTCTCTTCCAAAGTTTAAAGATAATTCCTCAACTGCTCTTTCTAAAAACTTCTATATGATTACTCTGTATTTTATATTTTATATTAACACTTATATTTAAGTTCTAGATTGCATTTGGATCATCCTGAGCACTTTCTGTATGTTAATTAAACAATAGAGACTTTGCAAAATGTGCTGTAATTTGATTAAATATATTTCATGAAATCACAATTATGTTTTAAAAATCTGGATTTTTTCTGTTGACACTCTTTATGTTCACACTTCTCTTTTTAAACATTTGAACAATTAAAAACTGGGAAGTTATTTATTTGAAGGGACAATTGTTGTGTAGAATTTGAAGAAACTATAAAACAAGAACTTTAAATATACTTTTTGATGATGAACACATTTCTATTTCAATCAGGAGAGACTTCATTTTGTTTAAAGAACATGTATTGACACATGTCATATGATAAATGTTAAATCTTTGGGGATTAGACCCCGATCCTGAAATCGTATATCTAAAGGGGGAAATGCAGCCGTGAGCATATAGGGAACCCCCCGGGGTCTAGACACTGGTGATGATGCTGGAGATCTGGATTGATGAGAGGAAGTGGATGGGGAGGAGGTGGATGAGGTCTCTGGATTAGCTCTCCTGGCACTGGATGTGATGAAAGGAGGTGGATGGGGAGGAGGTGGATGGGGAGGAGGTGGATGGAGAGGAGGTGTGATGATGAAAGGAGGTGGATGGGGAGGATGTGTGATGAGGAGATGGGATGCAGAGGAGGTGTGATGAGGTCTCTGGATTAGCTCTCCTGACACTGGATATGATGAAAGGAGGTGGATGATGAAAGGAGGTGGATGGGGAGGAGGTGGATGAGGAGATGGGATGAAGAGGAGGTGTGATGAGTCTCTGGATTAGCTCTCCTGACACTGGATATGATGAGAGGAAGTGGATGGGGAGGAGGTGGATGAGGTCTCTGGATTAGCTCTCCTGACACTGGATATGATGAAAGGAGGTGGATGGGGAGGAGGTGGATGGGGAGGAGGTGTGATGATGAAAGGAGGTGGATGGGGAGGAGGTGGATGGGAGGAGGTGTGATGATAAAAGGAGGTGGATGGGGAGGAGGTGGATGGGGAGGAGGTGTGATGATGAAAGGAGGTGGATGGGGAGGAGGTGGATGAGGTCCTTGGGTTAGCTCTCCTGGCACTGATGTGATGAAACGAGGTGGATGGGGAGGAGGTGGATGAGGTTTCTGGATTAGCTCTCCTGACACTGGATATGATGAAAGGAGGTGGATGGGGAGGAGGTGTGATGATGAAAGGAGGTGGATGGGGAGGAGGTGTGATGATGAAAGGAGGTGGATGGGGAGGAGGTGGAAGAGGTCCTTGGGTTAGCTCTCCTGGCACTGATGTGATGAAACGAGGTGGATGGGGAGGAGGTGGATGGGGAGGAGGTGGATGGAGAGGAGGTGTGATGATGAAAGGAGGTGAATGGGGAGGAGGTGGATGGAGAGGAGGTGTGATGATGAAAGGAGGTGGATGGGGAGGTGACATGTAATAGATTAAAGAGACGCCCGTGATGAGCTGATTATAAGCAGCTGCGGAGTGAATGTATATATACCCAGTCTTCCTGAAAGAACTTGTGCTGAGCTTCATTTGATAAAAGCTGGAAACAATTTGTTGATGTTAAACATTTTTTATCTCATACACACATCAAACAAATATTTTGTGACATAAAGTTGTTATTTGACAAAGGTTTGTAATTTTTTTGCAAAAATTGAGAATTAATTTGTAATACTAGAATATAGAATTAGAATTGGGAGGGATGAAACCCTCTTTAATGTTCACACAGAGTGAAATGTGTTCTCTGCATTTAACCCATCCTAGCACCAGGAGTCTAGCACCAGGAGTCTAGCACCAGGAGTCTAGCACCAGGAGTCTGGCACCAGGAGTCTAGCACCAGGAGTCTAGCACCAGGAGTCTAGCACCAGTAGTCTAGCACCAGGAGTCTAGCACCAGGAGTCTAGCACCAGGAGTCTAGCACCAGTAGTCTAGCACCAGGAGTCTAGCACCAGGAGTCTGGCACCAGGAGCAGTGGCAGCTATTGCACAGCGCCCGGGGAGCAATGGGAGTGGGGGGGAAGGGGGTGTCCGATACTATATCATTATTTTGTGATTATAAGATGTTATTATGTTACTAATAAATGTCTTTGCGTTAATACGCATTATTTAGAGATAATTACTAATATTTGATGGTAATAGATCATTATTTTAAGGAAATGTGTCATTATAAAGACCCACAGGACCTTATTTATTCATCACTTCACTAACAGCATACTGCTATTTTATCAACCAACAGACATAAAAAAAACAGACAACAGACACACAAAAACAGACCGACAGACACACAGACACACAAAAACAGACACACAGACACACAAAAACAGACCGACAGACCACAGACACACAAAAACAGACCAACAGACACACAAAAACATACAGACACACAAAAACAGACAAACAGACAAACAGACACACAGACACACAAAAACAGACAAAATGACACACAGACACACAAAAACAGACACACAGACACACAAAACATACAGACACACAAAAACATACAGACACACACAAACAGACAAACAGACAAACAGACAGACAGACACACAAAAACAGACAGACACACAAAAACAGACAGACACACAGACACACATAAACAGACACACAAAAACAGACGGACACACAAAAACAGACAGACAGACACACAAAAACAGACACACAAAAACATACAGACACACACAAACAGACAGACAGACACACAAAAACAGACAGACACACAGACAGACACACAAAAACAGACAGACAGACACACAAAAACAGACAAACAGACACACAAAAACAGACAAACAGACACACAAAATAATAATAATAAATAAAAACCAGTCAGCTACAACAAAAATGTCAATAGTAAACAATAAATGTCAGTACGGCAGCACCTCCTCCCCGTGACAACCCATCCAGAGTTGGGACCCCTTCAAAATGCAAAAGTTTAATCAGGAATGATTGGGAACTTTATCCTCTTAACACATTTGTAAAAAAGGTTCCCATATTTTCCCAAATGTATTTGAGCAGCCGCTCAGAGAAAACCTGATCCTTTCCATCTTCAGGAAACAAAGGATGTCTCTTATCCAGTGAGTGTGAGTTCAGATGTCATTTAATTATGTTACGAGACGTATTGTGCCTCCACAGACGAGGGATTTAAATGAAGACTGGAGACCAATCAAGCTGAGTCGGCAGGATGTCTCCCTGCTGCTTCAGGCCTCCAGAGGAGGTGCGACTCATTAAATCTTCCCCGACCTCAGGAGGAAACTGAGAGCTTTGATTTTTACCGTCTGCACCTGATGCTGAAATACGATCGCATTTTACCTGCAGGAGGAAATAAGATAAGATAAGACTTTATTTATCCCGAAGGAAAATGTTGTGCCAGAGTTACAAAAATACAATAAACACAGCAGCGTATTAATAAAACGGTACACTAACAGTGCAGTAAAAAGAGCAATTCAATAATAAATAAATAATTGGTGTATATCACAGGTCAAACAATGTTAAAGTGGATGCTACTTTTAACTCTTTGAAGTTAGAAAATGTTTGACAGAATAGACCAAAAGATATAAAATTAGGTAAGAGAAACTTCCCTACACTTTAATGTAGATGTTTCAACATTAAAGTGTATAAAATAGGCTTTGCACCCTCATCATCCAAATGAGTCTTGCAGGAATTACTCATCATCATTACTTCCTCACTTCCTGTCCCCTGGTCTCGAAATAAATGGTTTTCTGAATGTATTTTTGGTTGTTAGCCTTTTAGTTGTTAGAGATTTTTATTCTAAGACATAAAATAAATCCGTAAATACCCCATTGGTGAATTTAAAAACAGAGGTTGCTAACAAGTGTCTAAATGAGACGACTAAACGTCATCACGCCCAACATTAGCCACCTTTAGCTTAGCGGTGGTGACGTGAAGTCATGTGACCGTGCCGTAGTTCCTTTATAGCCCAACATTAGCCACCTTTAGCTTAGCGTTGGTGACGTGAAGTCATGTGACCGTGCCGTAGTTCCTTTATAGCCCAACATTAGCCACCTTTAGCTTAGCGGTGGTGACGTGAAGTCATGTGACCGTGCCGTAGTTCCTTTATAGCCCAACATTAGCCACCTTTAGCTTAGCGTTGGTGACGTGAAGTCATGTGACCGTGCCGTAGTTCCTTTATAGCCCAACATTAGCCACCTTTAGCTTAGCGTTGGTGACGTGAAGTCATGTGACCGTGCCGTAGTTCCTTTATAGCCCAACATTAGCCACCTTTAGCTTAGCGGTGGTGACGTGAAGTCATGTGACCGTGCCGTAGTTCCTTTATAGCCCAACATTAGCCACCTTTAGCTTAGCGGTGGTGACGTGAAGTCATGTGACCGTGCCGTAGTTCCTTTATAGCCCAACATAGCCACCTTTAGCTTAGCGTTGGTGACGTGAAGTCATTTGACCGTGCCGTAGTTCCTTTATAGCCCAACATTAGCCACCTTTAGCTTAGCGTTGGTGACGTGAAGTCATGTGACCGTGCCGTAGTTCCTTTATAGCCCAACATTAGCCACCTTTAGCTTAGCGGTGGTGACGTGAAGTCATGTGACCGTGCCGTAGTTCCTTTATAGCCCAACATTAGCCACCTTTAGCTTAGCGGTGGTGACTTGAAGTCATGTGACCGTGCTGTAGTTCCTTTATAGCCCAACATTAGCCTCCTTTAGCTTAGCGGTGGTGACGTGAAGTCATGTGACCGTGCTGTAGTTCCTTTATAGCCCAACATTAGCCTCCTTTAGCTTAGCGGTGGTGACGTGAAGTCATGTGACCGTGCTGTAGTTCCTTTATAGCCCAACATTAGCCGCCTTTAGCTTAGCGGTGGTGACGTGAAGTCATGTGACCGTGCTGTAGTTCCTTTATATCCCAACATTAGCCACCTTTAGCTTAGCGGTGGTGACGTGAAGTCATGTGACCGTGCTGTAGTTCCTTTATAGCCCAACATTAGCCGCCTTTAGCTTAGCAGTGGTGACGTGAAGTCATGTGACCGTGCTGTAGTTCCTTTATAGCCCAACATTAGCCACCTTTAGCTTAGCGGTGGTGACGTGAAGTCATGTGACCTGCTGTAGTTCCTTTATAGCCCAACATTAGCCACCTTTAGCTTAGCGGTGGTGACGTGAAGTCATGTGACCGTGCTGTAGTTCCTTTATAGCCCAACATTAGCCTCCTTTAGCTTAGCGGTGGTGACGTGAAGTCATGTGACCGTGCTGTAGTTCCTTTATAGCCCAACATTAGCCGCCTTTAGCTTAGCGGTGGTGACGTGAAGTCATGTGACCGTGCTGTAGTTCCTTTATATCCCAACATTAGCCACCTTTAGCTTAGCTGTGGTGACGTGAAGTCATGTGACCGTGCTGTAGTTCCTTTATAGCCCAACATTAGCCGCCTTTAGCTTAGCGGTGGTGACGTGAAGTCATGTGACCGTGCTGTAGTTCCTTTATAGCCCAACATTAGCCACCTTTAGCTTAGCGGTGGTGACGTGAAGTCATGTGACCGTGCTGTAGTTCCTTTATAGCCCAACATTAGCCACCTTTAGCTTAGCGGTGGTGACGTGAAGTCATGTGGCCGTGCTGTAGTTCCTTTATAGCCCAACATTAGCCACCTTTAGCTTAGCGGTGGTGACGTGAAGTCATGTGACCGTGCTGTAGTTCCTTTATAGCCCAACATTAGCCACCTTTAGCTTAGCGGTGGTGACGTGAAGTCATGTGACCGTGCTGTAGTTCCTTTAGCCCAACATTAGCCACCTTTAGCTTAGCGGTGGTGACGTGAAGTCATGTGACCGTGCTGTAGTTCCTTTATAGCCCAACATTAGCCACCTTTAGCTTAGCGGTGGTGACGTGAAGTCATGTGACCGTGCTGTAGTTCCTTTATAGCCCAACATTAGCCACCTTTAGCTTAGCGGTGGTGACGTGAAGTCATGTGACCGTGCTGTAGTTCCTTTATAGCCCAACAACAGGGAGATGCTGCCTTCAGGGTCTGCTTATAAAAATACATCATCACTGCACCACTGTCTGCAGTATTATCTGAACAAAAAACCTCCAGCATGATATCCTTTTTTTCAAAGGAATCTGAATAAATGAGACTAAATCTAAATACATAGACATAAACACTAGTAAATTAAAGATAGTTTGAGGTGACGATGTGTGATATCAAGTGTGTGTGAGGAGCCAGAGGAGTGTGTAGACAGACGTGGCCTTCATTGTCGGGCCTTATCTCCTGTGAATTTCCCCGCCTGCCTGCAGGTTATTGACAAAGGCAGCTAGATACACTCACACTTCATTATGGAGAGCTGTGACATCAGCAGGACGGCGGGTTACCAGGATACCTGAAGAGAGGCCGCGGCCATCCAATTAAACACAAGAAGAAGAAGAAGAGAAAAGAGCCAGCCTCCAGATCTGCTCTCAGAGCTGCAGCTGACACACCGAGAAACAGCCGGACAACACAAACACACACGGTGAGTTACACACACTGACGATCATCATCATTAATGTGGGTCTCTTTATGAGAAGTCATGTTTCTTTAAAGCATGTCTTTATTTAACCATTAAATGTGTAAAGGTGGAAAACAGCAGGCAGAAATAGAGAATATACACTGAACATATAGTTTGGACTGTCTCTTTGTGTGTGTAGATTCTTCCTAAATTCACAGAAAGTTAGCATTACATAATGCCTCCTTAGCATATTGAAACATAACACTTCAGAAAACTTGTAATATAAAAAAGACTTGTGTTAATGTCAGTAATGAAGTGGGGACGTTTCAAGGTGATATCTGTTAGGTATATGTTTTACCCCATTCACCTGCAGTGTGTACAACATTTTGCAAAACACATTTTTAACATTAAAAAAGGTTGTTATATAAAAGAATATATTTTAATTATACACGCAGGGAAGCAGGATTTATACAACAATATCCAACTATTTGAGTTAGTTATTATCATATAAATATATAGAAATAGAAGGTTAAAAAAGGTGCTCAGGATACAAATGTAAAAATATGTATAATGCTATAGCTTCAGTAGTGAATTCGTATTTAATATATATGTAAATAAATATTGTACTTTATCTCCACTACATATATTTAATACCTTTAGTTACGTAGCAAATATAGATGACTGACAAACAATATGATCAATACTTAAATAAGACTGAGATAAGGTAGATATACTTTATTGATCGCAATTTGGGAAGTTTTCGACAAACAATAAAGATATGTATATCAGCAGGAGAAGATAAACAGAATACGCAAAACAGTGAATATATCAATAATGAAGGATAAAAATCTATAGAATATATATATTGAATACACACGATACATTTACAAATATACAGAATAGAAGCAGTGTACATTACGTCACACTCATTAAATAAACCTGGATTTCATTCACAAATAGTTTAAACTAGCTGCTCCTTTACCAGCTTTGAGAACACTTTAATGATCAATCATTATAAAACATATCAGATATATTATTCTGAAATGGACCAATCTGCACAATGACTACTTTTACTGTCGCTACTTTCACTATATTTTTGATGAGAATACTTTTATACTTTTACTTGAGTAACATTTTGAATGCAGGAATTTTACTGTAACAGAGTATTCCTACACTCTGGTACTTCTACTTTTACTCAAGTATAATATCTGAGTACTTCTACTTTTACTCAAGTACAAGATCTGAGTACTTCTACTTTTACTCAAGTACAAGATCTGAGTACTTCTACTTTTACTCAACTACAATATCTGAGTACTTCTACTTTTACTGCAAGATCTGAATACTTATACTTTTACTCAAGTACATGATCTGATTACTTCTACTTTGACTCATGTACAATATCTGAGTACTTCTATTTTACTCAAGTACAATATCTGAGTACTTATACTTTTACTCAAGTACAAGATCTGAGTACTTCTACTTTTACTCAAGTACAAGATCTGAATACTTATACTTTTACTCAAGTACAATATCTGAGTACTTGTACTTTTACTCAAGTACAAGACCTGAGTACCTCTATTTTTACTACAAGATCTGAGCATTTCTCCCACCTCTCCCTGAACACTACCTGTAAGGCTGCGTTCAGGGAAACAAACACCCTCCATCCTCTCGCAGCTGGAGATGCTGCATGCTCGGCTCATGCAGCTACCTGTTAGCCGGTCAACTAGTCTTCTAGCCCCACATTAAATGGATCAAATGTGTGGGTGTTATCACCGACGTCAGCCGGTGGTGTGTAGCGGCTCGATGGGACTCAATATGCGGTGGTAGCTGCGCAACAAGCCGCAAGGGAGCAGCGGTTAGTGAGTAGCTATAGTAACCAACGGTGGTTAGTAAGGCTAACCAACGGCTATTCGTTATGCTAACCAACGGCTACTCGTTATGTTAACAAGCGGCGGTTAGTTTGCGACTTTTACCGAGTCGTCATGTTAGCCCGGTTCCCCGGCTTAGATGCTTTATTTCTCTTCGATCCTACTCCCCCTCTCGTTGCAGAAATAACCGCTAGTTAGCGCCTCCATCAGCTCAACAACATGACTCACACTCTGGGCTAAGTTAGCTCGCCCGTTAGCGGATAGCTTATGCTAATAGTCAGGCAAAGCTAATTCTCGTAGTGGCCAACTGGCGGTACTACAACGTCCGTGACGCCATTGGGCCCAAAAAAGACTTTTCCTCATTGACTTCCATTGGGGAAAGAGACGTCTGTTAATCAGCGGATAATTGTATAGCCCGTATTTAAATCATAATGGTCTACAAGTTGTAGAATGCGCTGAAAGCTGAATCCAGAGTTATTTTCGCTCTCCATTCATTTGACTGACAGAGCAAGGGGAATAGGAGGCTGGGCTTAAGGGGAAACTCAACTGCGCATGCTCCATGGGCCCACACACGGGTCCTTCTGCTCAGGCCTTTTTGAGCTTCATGCGCCACTGAGCAGCTCTCATAGGAATGAATGGAGCTCCAGATCTCTTTATAACATCCATGGTGTCGGGGAAGCGATGTCCGTCCGATGGAGCTGAAGTGTTTCTCGGCTTGCTTGAAGATGACGGGCCGGGTTTTGTGGCTCTGTGTCAGCAGGATGATGGAAGCCGAGGAGGAGTGGAGGAACAAAGACCCGAGTGCACACCAACTACTGCTGGATAAAAAGGTGCTCTGCAAGCAGAATGGAAGGATCGGTGAGATGCTCTTATAATCAGTATGTCTTCATCAAACTGTACATGGTGAATAATCATTTCAGGCTTTATTCTGCTACAAGGTGACCTACAGTGGTGTAAAGTAACTAAGTACATTTACTCAAGTACTTTACCTAAATAAAATGTTGATTTACTTTATTTGAGTATTTCCATGTTATGCTACTTCTGCTCCACTACATGTATGTAATGCCTTTAGTTACTTTACAGATGTGGATGAATGATGTGAAATATAATCAAGTGTTAAATCAGAGTTTAGTTCCACCTGCAGTAAATTCACAAGCTACCCTGCAGTATACAAAGTCATTCAAACTAGCTGCACCTTTACCAGCTTTGAGAACACTTTAATGATCAATCATTATAAAACATATCATATATATTATTCTGAAATGGACCAATCTGCACAATGACTACTTTTAATGTCGCTTCTTTAACTATACTTTGATGATAATACTTTCATTTTGAATGCAGGACTTTTACTGTAACAGAGTATTCCTACACTCTGGTACTTCTACTTTTAGTACAAGATCTGAGTACTTCTACATGATCGGAGTACTGCTACTTGATCTGAGTACTTCTACATGATCTGAGTATTTCTTCCTCCTCTGTTTACTAAAAGGCTTCCGTCTCTTTCTGCAGGTATAGTGAGAACCCTCCACAGCCTGTTGAAAACTCAGAACACACTGCAGATTCACTCCATCGCCCGCTCAGAATGTGCTGGTAGGTCCAATCCTCCATGGAGAAATATAAGTAAATATAATGTGTTTTTAATGCAAACTGAGCCTCGTGATGTAAGGACACTTCATGTAAGTCATTATAATGAAAACACATCTTTAAATAATGGATTTTGTTTACTCAATTAATGATAAACCGTCTCAAAGAAGGTGACTTGGTGTCTTTCAACAAGGAGAAACTTACTCAAAATAATTATTTAGTTTTTTTTTTTTAATTACTTAAAAACAACTCTCTCGTAATGTTAACTTAATAGCTTAAAATCATGAGAAACTTTAACAAAATATCACAAAATAAAGTCTAGATTACGGAATAATGACGTGGTAAACTATACAAGCAGTGTGCAGCGAGGTGGACAAAGTACAATTAACATCACACAACAGACAGCTGAGATGTAACATTGTAGTTTCCCTGGTTTGTGAAACCACTGCAGCCTAATGTTTTATGATCAGATATTGTTGATACTGTTGTTAACTGTTGATAACTGTCAATACATGTTGTACCAATATACTATAATTCAAGCATTAATCCTGCAGTTACTCCTTTAAATCACACCAGAGACCCATCATTTTCCCCTCAATTGAAAATTATAAAAAAAATACATGTGTATATATACAGTATTTTACTAATGAAAAAGGAGTGCATTCCTTCCACTAGTTATGTGTGCAAGTATGACACACTTTTTGAACACAACATTCTGAGACAATAAATACTTGTTTGTCCCCCTGACATATAAAGAAGTGGCAAAAGTTTATTTCTGAGTAAATAGTTTTCTGATCACTTGAAGTTATGACGGCAGGTAGTGCAATCTGTATACTCAGTATTTTATGTATTTGTATGCGTCGTCTCAAGGTGAACCATATGTGATCAGATTCTGAAAAATTAACAATGTGTACAATGTACACCACCCATTTAGTGATAGTTAGTGAATATTTCTGTAGAACATCAAATGGTTGTTCTACTCAGGCTGGAGCCACAGGAGGACGATAACGCAAACGGACCGAAATCGATATCAAAAAAGTCTTCCGTCCACACGCAATAGGCACCAGAAACGTGTCCGTTCACACGAGACCGCTCGAAAGCGCTGGAGACGCTGTAGTACATATGCCAGGCCTGTAAGTGGCGCTGTACTTCTGCCACAACAGTAGCGAAGAAGACTTCCTGCGCATGGTTGCCATGGTTGCCCTTCTGTTTATTCTCTGCGGTGGGTGGACGCTCTGGCTCTTTTTCAGCCTCCCCGAGGCAAACGTGTGCTCCTGCTGTAAATCTCTCCGGTAGTCCACCAGCAGATGAAAAACACCCACCTCTCCGCCTCTTCCAAGGGACGAGGGAATCGTGCGGCAGAGTTTCAGTTTTTTTTCGCCGGTCAACATGTCCGTTAAAGTTTAAATCTTCCGGACAAAATTAGAAAAGTGCCAGTCAGAGGTCTTCTTGGTTATTTATTGAGCTTTAAAGGTCCCATGTCTTGGCCATTTCCACTGATCATAATTCCATTGTTGAGGTATACTAAAATATATTTATACTGTGCAATTTTCCAAACTCACATTGGTTTCTCATACAGCATCTCTGTAAAGTATGTGTATTCACTCTCTGTCCTAAACGGCTTGTTGGAGCTCCTGCCCCCCCCTCCCTGTGAGCCCAGTGTGCTCCGATTGGTCAGCTCGGCCACTCTGTTCTGTTTAGTCAACCACCAGAGAGGCTCCGCCCATGTCTAACACAGTGCTTTTTTCGGCTCTGAGCGGAACATCAGTTTTACAATAGCGTCGGTACAGCCGTATATGTTTGAACTGGAGTCCGATCCTGAAAGTGAGACAGACCAACGTGATAGACCTGATCCACCGTCCCAAACTAGACTAGAGCAGACGGTTTCACAGTGGAAAGTGAAACCGTGCGCCATGATGCCTACCGAAGTGGAAAACGTCTGTTGCAAAGAAATTGGAAAGGTAGCCTAGCTGACAGTTACAACATTATGTAGCCAGCTAGCTGAAAACACCAACAGTAGCACACAACATTATATGCCAAGATATACACCATACATATTTGTCAAGTCAATAGAATATTATATGCCCTTTTATTTCTTCCTTAGTAATTGAATGTTTATTTTGTAAACCTCGCCATAGTTGGTTTAATTGCTAAACGTGTTATGTTACAAATATCTTAACTTCATATAGGTTGTAACACGAATGAACCATGTCCCAGCATCTATTATGTGCATGGTACACCACCCAGGACTAGAGCCAAACCGTCTCAACCCATACACCCCGCAGAACCTCCATAACATTTACAGATTCGATTATGGACCTTTGAGGCGTGTAAGCTGGTGCCGGGGCTTTTTAGGACGAGGCATCAGAGTGGTCATCCCGTCATGTGTTGTCCGCCGGATACGCCAGGAGTTCCTGACGAAATCAAATGCAAATCACAAAATATTAGAGAAACTTAGTTGCTTTAGGTTCGTTAGCTTGCCAGCTAGATTAATATGCTAACCTACGTTTGCTAGTTGTTCAGTGTAATATGCCAACCTACTATGAACAACAGCTAGTGATTCATATTAGGCTAGCAAGAACATGTTTACAATTGTAATCTTATATGGGTAGTCTGCTACGTTCGGTCATTCATTGTAGCTGGCATAAAAACAATGTCTTCCCTAGCAAACTCATGTCTAGCTCTTGGTAGCCTTCTTTTTTAGCTCGGTAGCATACACACTAGGAACGCCAACTATAATGTAATTAAGTTTTGCGACTGACCGTACGGTAAATCACCCGGAGTATACTGTCTGAGTATTTCGTGTGTGAAAGCAGACATTCTCCTGCTATGAGATACATGGAAGGCCATCTGCTGACATTGGAGTTGATATATGGAAACGCTAGCAACTTAGTTAGCCCAGTTAGCACTGTGTCAATGGCTTAGCAGCCCGAAAAACGTTTACCCATTTAAACAGTCGTGGTAGATACCTTGTTTGTTTTAAACATCATAAATACACAAACAACAATGAATACTTACAGGTTGTGTACCCGAATCTCCCGCTGGTCCAAACAAAGTAGCAAGGCAGCATCGTTCTTCAGTGCCCTACGCTGTGCATATCCGGCCTGAATCGCTGAAAGGTTTGTGAAGCTTTGGTCCGTGAAATGCCGCACACACAGTAAAACCGGCTCGAACATCTTAAGGAACAGTGTTAAAAATAAATTTCAACCGCTGACTTCGTCGTGGTTCTGCCCTCGGTAAGGCATGCATTGAAGATTTCCCCTCACAATACAGGAAACAGACCCTCGTTGGCATGACTGGATACAGTTTGGAACTGAACCTGAGCTTCCAACAGTATATATGTTCTGCTGGCAGAGGGTGTGGCCTCTGGGTATTGACACGTCAGAGAACCCAGGAAGAAAACAATGGAAAATGAGAAATCTCCAACTAGGCAGGCGTTCTGGGGCAGCATAGACAGGTCTTTTCTGTGTTAGTTTCACTCCCTACAGGTTGTACTTTGAGGGTTTTTGACTCTGCAGACTGTTTACATGCAGAAAAACCTTCATAACAAACAAGGGGACGGGTAATAACCAGAAAAGCATGACATGGGACCTTTAAAACAAATTGATAACGACTCTATATAATAATATAAGAATAATAAACGGAGCCCCCCCTCTTTTAACGGCCCAGCAGCTGATCTCTGAGCAGGAGAGGTGGGAGAGGCGGGGCTATTGCTTCATCGTTATCAGGAAATGATCGTATAGGGCGTAGACACAGAGTCGTTTGGCCCCCCAGAGCGTTTCGTCCACAGATCTACCCACCTTGGGACCCGTTATCGTTATCGTTTTCTGCGTTTCCATGTCGGCCTCGTGTGGCCGAACCGTCTATATGATAGAGAACTGTAGCGGATACGACCGTTATCGTCCTTGTGTGGCTGCAGCCTCAGTGTGATTGACAGGAGAGATGATCAGAGGGGCAGAGTTTTTACCACCATGATTAAGACAGGGACTAAAGTATGGGTAGAGTTTCTCTTTGAAGCAGCAGCCAGTGAAGGAGTAGATCAGAGCTGCAGCATCAACATCATAAAAGGAGACCAGACCCTCCTCATAATCCACAAACACCCCCACCTTCTCAGGCTGAGACTTCAGAGAGAGACGGACTCCAGCACCAGCACCAGCTGTGTACTCATTTTCATTCCTCAACCATATCATCCAGTAACCTTTCTGAGCAGACAGTGTGATCTTTCCCTTCCTGTTGATCGACTCTCTGACCACTCCTAAATCCCACCCAGTCTTCCCTTTAACCTGAACCTCGTAATAAAATCTTCCTGAAGAGAAACTCTGCTTTGCTAAGACATTAACACAAGCATCAAATCTCTCTGGGTTGTCTGGGAGATTCTTCTTCACATCACCAAAGTTGACTTGTTTTCCATCATCAGACAGGATGAGGTTGGGTTGTGCTGTATCAGGATCAAGAGTCACCTCCACCTCATACTGCTGGACCCTCTTCAGCTCCACCTCAAGCAGCTTCTTCATCTGTTTACTGAGCGTCTCCTCCAGCTGAGTCACAGCTCTCCTCACAGTCCTCTCATATGAAGGTGGACGGACCCTGACTTCTGTCCAGTTCTTGGTGGGTGGAGCAGCGTTCAGGGACGTGAAGCTTTGGAGGAGGTGGAGCTGGTCTTCAGAGCGTGAGAGCTGCTCCACCTCAGAGCTTCTCTTCTTCAGCTCAGAGATTTCCTGTTCCAGCTCTTTGATGAAGCCTTCAGCCTGTTCCTCTGTCTCTCTCTGCTTCTCTTTGATGGTGTCGATGAGCTCGGCCTGGCTTCTCTCAACAGACTCCTTCAGAGCGGTGAAGACCTGAACACCATCTGCTATCTCTCTGTCTGCTCCTTCCTTACTGAGCTCCACTGAGCTTCATCTCCTGAATCTTCAGTCTCTCTTCTGGATCATCTGCTGAATTTCAGCCTCTGTCTTCCCCAGCTCAGCCTTCTTTCCTTCATATCCTTCTTTCAGAGGAACAACATCATGTGTCTTGTGGTCTAAAACAGTGCAGAGCATGCAGACACACACCTGGTCGGTCTTACAGAACAGCTCCAGCAGTTTATCGTGCTTCACACACATCCTGCCTTCCAGGTTCTCCTCAGGGTCGATCAGCTGATGTTTCTTCAGGCCTGCTCTTGTCAGGTGAGGCTCCAGGTGAGTCTCACAGTAGGACTCCAGACACACCAGGCAGGACTTCAGGGCCTTCAGTCTGGTTCCAGTGCAGGCGTCACAGGGAACTTCTCCTGGTTTGACAACGTGTTGCTCTGAGCTGCTGCTGGCTTTCTGTTGAGCTGACTGTCTGAACTGAGCAGCCATCTCAGAGATGAAAGTGTTGACCAGCAGATCAGGTCTTGAGTAGAAGAGCTTTTTACAGTTAGGACATTGATAGGGGACTTTAGTATCCCAGTGTTCAGAGATGCAGGCTTTACAGAAGTTGTGTCCACATGGTGTGCTGACTGGATCAGTGAACACATCCAGACAGATGGAGCATAGAAACTGATCTTCAGTCAGCAGACAGCTGGCAGCAGACATGTCTACTCTCTGGGGACAAAAGTTTGAAAAAAACACAACTGCAATTACATATTCTCTATTTGCCAGTTCATAGAGTCCTACTATGAACCCGCAAATATAAACTACCCCAATGTTTTATGTTAGAAATGACATACGTTGACCAATGACAACCAAAAACATTTAGGTTTTTTGTCTGGAAGAATTCAAGTTCAAATGAAATCTGGAAAATCATAGCAGTATTCAGTTTAAACTCTAAAAAAAACACAATGTGTAAGCTCTAATCATTTTAGGGGATTTTGCCATTGTTGAACAGAGGAGTGAAACCTGAGCATCACTGAAGTGAATACTAGTTGTTAAAAAACAGTAAACGTTATCAGCTTCAAAAGGCCGACAGCAGTTACTACAGAAACAGGTTCAAAGCTCAAGCTGCTAACCACAGTGTGTACAAATTATATAAGATGAAATATGTAACTGTCATGCCTTTTTATAAGCAAGACTTGTAACATAACACCAGATACCTTGCTTTGGACAGTCCAGAACAAATCTAATACTTAGATACTACTTTGTTTAATAAAGTCATTTATAAAGATGTTTTCAAATACAGGAAATATGAAAATAAGTACAAGCTAATGCTAGCTTTGGCTGTATTCTGTCTAACCTTCCGTACCCAGAGTTTACATTGTAGTTTTGGCTGTTGCTAATATCTTAACTGACACATTCATATTGTATAATATTCTTATATGAATCTAACTGTGACTAAATATTTAGTGAGTGATGTCTCTGTAGTGCACTCACCAGTGTTTGCAGAGGTTCTGCTGTGTTGAAAAAAGCTGCTGGATTCAGTTGTTTCTTCAGAGAAACAGAGACGCTGCTGCTCTGCTGTCGCTCAGACATTTCCAGGAAATTGAAACTCTCCTCTTACAGTGTGGTTCAATCCGTCAGTGGCTGTTTGCCAAGAGGGAGTGGAGGAAGAACTGTTTTGCTTGTTATTTAACTTTGTGACGATGCATTTTACAACTGATTCAAGAGGCTTTCAAATAGTGTATTGAGCACAAGTAGGAATATTTTCTCAATACATAAAGGACATCTCTTTACACATCTTGAGATGTATAGCTATATTTCAGAATGGTGTGTTATAGTCCCTGTTTAAGAGCAGCTGGTGAAACATTTCCTCCTCCCTTGAAAATGGGTCTTTACTTAAAGTGGACCTAATATGCTATATTGGAAAAATATATATTGTAGGGCCATACCTATACAAAACACGTCTGTGAAGTTTTTGCTTAAAGAGCAACTTGCAGGTTAGAGACACCAGGGAATAAATGTGTAGGAAAATGATGTATACACTAGATTTTCCCAAAAATATACATAAATATACACTACAGTGACATCTGGCGTAGTTTTTGTAAGACATTTTTACTTCCGCATAAAAAAAGCCTCCCCATGTGACCTCCCGCGTGTGACGTCACATGGGGGAGAGCGGTCGGTCTAACGTAGTAATAAACATGGATCACAATGCTAGTTTTGACACAGAAGAGGTTGAAAATAAATATTCGAATGCATATGAAGGACCACAACCATATAATGATGAGCCTGCTAGGCGTCCAAGAGACCAGGAGCAGCCAAGGATTAGAAGAAATAACGGCCATCGGCGAGAAATGGAGCTGTGGTGTGAGGAGAACCAGTGGAGAACAGGGCAGCTGTCTTGGTGAGTGACCGGCGTTAGCTACAGTTAATGTTAGCTAACGTCGGTCACATCACAACATTGTAAAGTTAGCTATCATATATCAGGCTATAACTAAAGTAGTATTGATAATATAGTAACGTTACTGGCAGGACGATCTGGCGGAGAAAGGTTGTGGAGCCTCCGTTGATATGCCGTTGTAAATGGCTTGATGGAAAGCAGGTGTGTAGTCGGGGAGGGCGCACAGCTGATTGCAGCAGGTGAGTGGAGGTTGAGCCGGGAGCCAGGAGTGACAGCCACCACGCCCACACAAACAACACAGACAGGTGGAGACGGCTGGAGGAGTACAGCCACCACAGCGTTACCTAATGCAACTCCACACTACGTCTTACGGTGCTGTGTACCGGAGGGGAGAGAGAGAGGAACGAATGGGGGGAGATACGGGTTCCTGATAAACGTTTTGTTTGATAGGCCTCAGCTGTGGAGAGTATGTGCTGCAGGGAGGTGGATGCACCTGCACAACGCACCCAGGAACGAAAGCTAGCTCCGGTCCTTTTCCTGTGAGGGAAACTGTGGACTCGATGTCCTGACACGCTGGAGTTTGTGCAACCTGCTCAAACTCCTGCTCAACATGATTACAAATGGTGAAATGCAATGTAAAATTACCGAAAAAATACCAGCTCACTAAATCACAACCGCTCAAACCAACTACAAACTACTACCGCGGATTGGGCAGAGAAGGAGTCCGAGAAAGCTGCTCCCCCATGTGACGTAATATGACGCGTTTGACGTATGACGTTAAAAAAAAGCAGTTTTTAGTAGCAGAGCTCAAAACGGCTACTTTCCCTCTGAATTATTGCCCTTATGTCTTGTAAAACATATCAAATCCTGCATTAACTTTTTTAATTGTAATTTTCAGGCAAGGTTAAGCATACATCTAGTAAAAAAAAAACCTGCAAGTTGCTCTTTAAAATACCAAACAGATCACCCATTGTAGCCATGCCTCATACTGCTCATACCCCTCTTTTGCAGCCCTGTTGCAAACAGGCTGATTCTGCTTTAAGCCACGCCCCTTTGTAGCGTCACTCAGCTTTCCCCTGCTACCGGGAGATCTCAGCTAAACGCTGCGGTGATTGAATGCCATGTTATGCTCCTAACCACTTCAAGCTTGACTTCTGAAACAGTATGGAGCTCAAACCTTTCTCTCTCGCAGGGTTTACCACAAGGACATTACGTTACACATATTCTCTCCAGTAGCCTACAGCGTTAGCTCCATGGCTAGCTCTGAGTGTTAGCATGCTTGCTAATGTAAACACACAGCATATTACTCCCAAAACAAGCCGCGCATTGTTTCTGATACAGCACATAGCTTGGCATGTTCTTTCTTAAGTGTTTACCGCTAGAACAGTGCCATTATATGTATTATATAACAACTTTACTGGGACGTGTCACGTGTGCCGGAGAATATAGGTTGGGACCAGGGTTTCCGTTAGCCGGTAATTACCGGTTTTTAGCTGGTAACATTTATTAAAAACCGGTAAATTCAAAACCTCCCGGTCAAAATGTCCGGTAATAATTAGGTAATTATCGGCCGATATTCACTCTTAATAGTTTGATCGGTGCTCTCTATAAAGGCCGATCAGGAGAGCTGGATCTGATCGATATGGACATAAACGCGAGTGAAGTATAACCGGACGCAAGAGAGAGATCAGATCAGCTGCTCTGAGACACGCAGCTCTGCATGATCACCTGAAGCTCCACCCACTGGTTAGCGAGCTGCATGAGATACAGAGGGGCTGTCAGGAGAGAGAGAGAGGGAGAGAGGGAGAGAGGAAAAGAGAGGATCTGTTTCTCCCGTGTTATTATTCAAAGTTAATGTAAACTTTTGAATAATGTACTTCATCTACTACAAGTAGTTTGTTTGAATGTAATAATTATGTTGTTGTTGTTTGTGGAATCATTTATTGAAAAATGAATCTGAACTTTTCGATCTGTTACGATTATAAACTGAAGCAATATAAAAATGAGCTCCATTAACTGAGTTTCAAACATCAGCATATCCGGTCATAGTCCGGTAATTACCTGCTAACGGAAACTCTGCTACACAATTCTTATTATTATTATTCAAACATGACCGGTAAGTTTCAAATGTGTCCGGACATTTGACCGGCGAGAAAAAATCCTAGCGGAAACCCTGGTTGGGACGTGTCACGTCGGCCAGATGTCGCCAATGACGTTATAGGAGCGAACATTCTGGATCTGCTTGTTAGCACCCCCCCTTTTTTTGTTGTTGAGATGTGGGTACGGAGGAAAAGAGAGAGGGTTTTGTTTTCTGACACTTTGTGAGTTCCCTGACACACCGGGGACACATATTTAAGTATAAAAGACATCAAAATGCATTTTGCATAATAGGTCTCTACTCCACTACAGTTCAGAGGTAAATGGTGTACTTGTACTCCACTACATGTATTTAATACCTTTAGTTACTTTACAGATGTGGATGAATGATGTGAAATATAATCAAGTGTTAAATCAGACTTTAGTTCCACCTGGAGTAAATCCACAAGCTACCCTGCAGTATACAAAGTCATTCAGACTAGCTGCACCTTTACCAGCTTTGAGAACACTTTCATGATCAATCATTATAAAACATATCATATATATTATTCTGAAATGGGCCAATCTGCACAATGACTACTTTTACTGTCGCTTTCACTATATTTTGGTGAGAATACTTTTCTACTTTTACTTGAGGAACATTTTGAATGCAGGACTTTTACTGTAACAGAGTATTCCTACACTCTGGTACTTCTACTTTTACTCAAGTACAAGATCTGGGTACTTCTACATGATCTTTGTACCTCTCCCAGCTCTGTTTACTAAAAGTACTTTAACTATGTCCTATATATACATACATTGCTCTGTTGGAGGAGTGACTTCAGTTTTTTCATTGACATATCTACACTGTAGCTAATGTGCTAATGACAATAAAGCCTTGATGTGTGACGCTGACCTCAGACTGTCCTCCATGTTTGACCCCAGGCTCGTGTCCGGACCTCATGATGAGTAGGAGCGATCACTTTGATGTGCGGCCCCCCGCGGCCCTCACCCCCCAGCTGCCCCCCCGAGCCCACCGGCCCCTCTGCATGTCCGTCTCCTCCGACAGCAGCGGGCGCTTCAAAGCTCTGGAGACGCAGGAGTGGAAGAACAACCTCAAAGCACAGGTACCAACACACACACACCTGAGAGTAACCGAGCAAAACGAGGGACTGTTTGAAAACATAAAACAAGAAAAAGTATCCAAAATTCCCACAAAGGTTTGAAGTCCTCCTACATACAGGGCAATGGTTTATAAAAAGTCTTGAAAGTGTGGAAAATAGTTAAATTTGTTTAGGCTGATGAGATAATGAAGTATTCTTACAGACATTTGAAGCCCTATTTAAAAACGTGTGTGTGTGTGTGTGTGTGTGTACATTCCCGTCCTGTCCCTGGTCACTAACTGAGCATTAGTGACACATTTACCAACATACCAGAGGAAACACACTGCAGTGCTCGGCTCTGCTTCTGTAAATGTAAAGAAATGTACGTCAGTCCTACAGATGTGTGTGTGTGTGTGTGTGTTTCAGATGGAGCAGGCCCACAGTGCAGGAGCAGCTAGCAGCACCGGGTCTCTGGAGCGAGCGTCCCTCTTCTGCTCTTCCAGCTCCGGCCTGTCCTCCCCCGTGGAAATCCTCAACAAAAACAAATCGTCCTCGTCTTCGAGCCGCTTCTCTCTCTTCTCTCCGCCGTGGAACAGCAGCTCCGAGTCCGAATCCAACCCTCCGTCTCGCTCCGGATCCAAAAAAAAGCTTCGTAACTACAGCCGTCGAGCCGCCACTGGACCCGCGGGAGCCCGGGGCCCCGAAACACCCGAAACAAAACCCAAACCAGTGGAACAACAACAACAACAACAACAACACTTCCAATACTCCGAACCCGTGATCTCCAGAGTGACGGATTTCATCTACGTTGGAAATCTGAACGCGGCGTATAACGGGCGTTCGCTTTGCCGCAATAACATCGACAGCATCATCGATATGAGCAGTGTTTCGGGGGATCCGGGTCCCATTTTGAACGTGATCCCGTGCACCTGTTCTCGTGGTGCCAGACACACGTGGTCTCGACTCAAAGTGGATATCGGAGACGTGCCGGAGCAGCGGTGTTTCGAGGATATAAACGAGTGTATCGGCGCCTCCACGGAGAAGAGGAAGCGCGTCCTGGTGCACTGCAGAGACGGGTTCTCGCTGGCGCCCACGTGCATCATCCAGTACCTGATGGTGAAGCAGAACATGAGGCTGATCGCCGCCTACGAGCTGCTGAGGGCCCGGTACCCCGTCAACATCCGGGAGCGCCACCAGAACCTGCTGGTGAGCCTGGAGAGGGCTCTGAGGCCCGGAGGGAACGTGGACCCCGAGTGCTTCAAACAGGCCATTTCCCGCAAAGTGGCGTGGACCTGATGCCCGTTTCCCATCATGCTTTGCCTGCTACTCCGGACTCTCTTTACTGCTTTTAGCATCCCAGAGCTTAAAAACGTTTCTGGTCTTAATATCCTCCCAGGGTATAGAGTGGTGCAGGAATGAGTCCTAAAAACCCTGCAATGAGTCAGCATTCTAGCAGTTCCCTCGTACCGAAGTCAATATGGGTTTAATACGTGTTGTTTTTAACGTGGCGTGGACCTGACGCCGTTTCCCATCATGCTTCAGACTCTCTTAATATCCTCACGTGGTGTCGAGTGGTGCAGGAATGAGTCCTAAAACCCTGCAATGAGTCCGCATTCTAGCAGTTATCTAGTCCCGAAGTCAATGGGGTTTAATATGTGTTGTTAGCCTGAAATAAGATCTTCGGTTAACACGAGCTGAAGAGATTTTAAAGTGGCGTGACCCTGACTACGTTTCCCATCATGCTTTGGCTGCTGCTCCGTACTTTCTTTGATCTTTTTAGCCTCCCAGGGTGTAGAGTGGTGCAGGAATGAGTCTTAAAACCCTGCAATGAGTCCGCATTCTAGCAGTTATCTAGTCCTGAAGTCAATGGGGTTTAATATGTGTTAATAAGGTCTGTGGTTAACACGAGCTGAAGAGATTTAACGTTTAAATACGCCGGTAAATACCCCACTGGTGAATTTTAAACACTGCTAACAAGTGTCTAAATGAGACGACTAACCTCCCATTGGACCGGGGAGACGTTGCCTTCAGAGTCCAACACAGAAATACGACATCCCTGCACCACTCTATTGGATATATTTCCCTAAAGACACCACAGGAAGCTCTACTCCCCCCCCCCCCCCCCCCCCCCCCTGTGGATTCTGGATATTCCCGTCCCCACTTGAGTTCAGTGGTTCTGATGTGTTTGCTCTTCAAACCTGTAAATGTGACCCGATAGACTTCAGTGTAACGTACTTAGCTTCTCGGTATAACGGTGTGATGGTGTTTCGCTGTATAGTTGATATTGTCCTGCTTCAGTTCTGTCGTGGTGGTGTTTAATATCAGGGGAAGATCTCAGGAGATTATTGATGTCAAACCAGTGCAGGGGGGGAATCTCTCATTAGTCAGCGTTTCAGTTCACACCTGGCACTAAAATGCATCTTGTTTAGCTGTGTGTGATATTTCCAAAAGGTTTTTCTTAACAGCCGGTTTGTTGCTCAGCTGTGCAGCCACAACTTTGACTTTGGTTCAAAAGCCACGGTACAAATAATGAGTTATTGCAGGATTAAGGAAGGGGAGTTGATAAAACTGCCTGTTGCTAAACCAGAAGAGCTTTGCATTTGGATCTTTAATAAGTAAATGTCCAAACGTACTGGCATCAAAATGTACCTAAAACATTACAATATTTGATGCTTTATGCCAGCGGTTCCCAACCTTTTTCAACTCAGGTCCACTTAAGAATCTAAAACATGTTCGCGGCCCACGTTCAACCATAAACAATACGGAGGCTAAATAAAGTTCTCACAGTACTTTTTATTTTAATTCGAAAAGGAGCTGGCTATCAGTAACAAACAGACATTTTTATTACATTATTATTAGTTGAATACTTGATTCTGATTGGTCGATTCAGAACATGTGACACATAAATGGTAAATGGACTGTACTTTATATAGCGCTTTATCCAGTCTTTACGACCCCTCAAAGCACTTTACATTCTACATGTCATTCACCCATTCACACCCATTCATACAGAGCAGTGTACCTTACTCTAGGAACTAACATTCATACAGAGCAGTGTACCTTACTCTAGGAACTAACCTTCATACAGAGCAGTGTACCTTACTCTAGGAACTAACATTCATACAGAGCAGTGTACCTTACTCTAGGAACTAACCTTCATACAGAGCAGTGTACCTTACTCTAGGAACTAACATTCACACAGAGCAGTGTACCTTACTCTAGGACCTAACATTCATACAGAGCAGTGTACCTTACTCTAGGAACTAACATTCATACAGAGCAGTGTACTTTACTCTAGGAACTAACATTCATACAGAGCAGTGTACCTTACTCTAGGAACTAACATTCACACAGAGCAGTGTACCTTACTCTAGGACCTAACATTCATACAGAGCAGTGTACCTTACTCTAGGAACTAACATTCATACAGAGCAGTGTACCTTACTCTAGGACCTAACATTCATACAGAGCAGTGTACCTTACTCTAGGAACTAACATTCATACAGAGCAGTGTACCTAACTCTAGGACCTAACACTCACACACCGTTGGCCATCGGGAGAAACTCAGGGTTAAGTATCTTGCCCAAGGATACATCGACATGTTGACTGCATGGGCTGGGATCGAACCCACAACCTTCTGGTTAAAAGACGACCGCACTCCCTCGCAGCCACAGTCGCCCTGTAAATGATATTGAGTAGATTATTTAAGATCATACCTTAACATTAATGTTTTTCTGAGACATTCTGCAGTTGTGTCACTTACTTGCATTCTCCATGGGCAGTCATCACCACCGTAGTCGTATGTCATTTCCTCTCCTTTTTGTATGTCCTCTAAGGCAAACAAGCATAAATGTGGCTTCCCATCCACATCGACTCTCTTCATCTTACAGTTGGGCCCAAGGTGGTCGTCCCGTCCATATGACCCATCTTCCCTTGAGGCATCAATACTTAAGCATACAAATAAGAGGAAAGGGAACAAAAACGAACAGTCCTTAATTTCACTTCCTTTAAAAATGGTATGAGTTGTGATATATTTTATCCTCTGATGCAGTTTAATCAATGTTAGTGCTGGATACAACTGTCATATATCCAACTGATTAAAGCCTTATATAACATTCAGTGCAGTTTAGCATGGGTTTTAGTCATTGTGAAACTACAAATCTTACCTCCATGTCTTCCCTCGCCACTTAAATGAAAAAAGAAATCCAGCACATGTCGGATGATAAATGTGTTGTCTTCTTTGCAGTCCCTTATCATTGATAAGGTCCCCTCTACTCAAAAACGAAATGTCCCGTGGAAAACTGACCACGGGCAATTATACCACGTCCTGCAAGACAATATATGACATGTTCAGTGAAAGGGGCCATTAGAATGATGAGTCTGTGGACTATATGTAATTCCAAAAGCAATGTGGAGATAAGAAGCGACTGACATTTACACGATTCGATTATGTTACAATATAATGATGAACACCTTATGTAACATCCTCTTACCTTTCACTGCATTGATGTATTTCACATCTAATGTATTTGTTTCATCAGTCTTTGATTGGACATTCTGTTGGGCATCCTTAAGGGGACTGACCCTTGGTGCCCCTTTCACACCAACGCGGTTCCCGTTCTAGCTCCGTGCTAGAGCTTTTCTGGTTAGGAACCGGTTTTTCTTTTCAGCCCCCGCTTTGTTCACACCGCCCAGAGCCCGAGTGGTGCTGCGTCATCGTTTGCGTCATGACGTAACCGTTTACGCTCCTGCTTCATAAAGCCAAGCCGCGCGGAAACCCCTCACAACAACAACTGGCCGATTGTATTGAAGCGCTACTCGTTTTGGTTTTGCTCTGTCGAAACGAAATGGAAGAAATGGGACGACTTTACTACGAACTTTACATTCGTCACATGCGACATTCAAAAGCCCCTGCCCCCGCCTCCGACGTAAGCGTGACGTATGCGGTTCTTGCTTCTAGACCGACAATTTTTTGGTGCTTGAAAAGCACCGGGTTTCGGTGCTTAGAGCCGGCTCCGCTGCGGTGTGAACAGGAAAAACCGGAGCTTTTCAGGCTCTAGCTCCGAACCGGCCCTGGAACCGCGTTGTTGTGAACGGGGCATTGGTGGCATTTCCAACTGCAGAGAAAGGTAGCACACATTAGATGGCTTTTTTAAATTCTTGTTCATCATTCCAAACTGTGCTAGCTGCTAAAGCATATCACACACCTAAGCACCATGCAAATACACTTTAACGGCTAGCCTATGCACGGACTCACTACTTTACATCACAAACCATTACTTTCATTTCTGATGCCAGGTGTGAACTGAAAACATGTGAGTGAACCAGCCATTCATTTAGAATTGTTGTTTTCCTCCTAAAAATCTAGGTTGGTTTAATTTAGCTGTTGAAAGATCCTGTTGCTGCTGACGCCCTGAAGAACGCACATGTGTTTTTATCATTATTGGATTTACATCACCTCGACTGGATCTATCTGCTTCTTTCGGGAACTTTGCACACGGACCCACGTTTTTAAATCTTCAGTTTTACGCAGTTTTCTTTGTGTTTTCCGAGGTCGTACTCGATGGGAAATGAAGGCCCAACCTGTCCTCTGTGAGGAAGACACTGTTTGCTCGGTTGAATCTCTCTGGTGGTGCTTTGTGAATATGAATGTCCGTGTATATGCAGTGAAGCTGGGTGACGTCTCTGTGGATTATCAGTATTATTGTGTCTGTGCCACTAAATACGCTGCGAGAGGGGATTTTGCACGAATCACCGGGTCGTCCTACATGCAAACATCGCCTTTTATTTTATTATTGTTTGAATTATTGTTATATCTGGACGTGGTTTGCACATTTGAGGATCGTTTACATGCTCATTATCCTGATAGGTGATGGTTTAATTAAAATGTTTACATGTTTCACACGCTCGATATATTCCCCGAAAACCTGAGTTATTTATTTTTTGAAAACAGTGTGAATCACATCCAGGGGTGTTTCTAGAAAGATAAAGCATGAGTGCTGTGGATCTCTGTTTGATACTCATACTTCTGGAGCAATGATACCGTTTTTGACGAACAGAAATATTGTTTTTCTGGCATCACTTTAACATTTTACGGGGAACATCAGCATTTTGGTTAAGAGGGCGCACACCGAGAGTTTAGACGAAACCCTGAAGTCTTAAGTTTTACAACGTTGGTCACACAATACATATAACAACTTTACCACACAGACACACACACACACAGAGACCACACACATGCACACACACACACACACACACACACACGCGTGCACACAAAGACAGAGACACACACACGTGTGCACACACACAGAGACCACACACACACACAGAGACTGCACACACACACACACACACATGCACACACACACACACAAAGACAGAGACACACACAGATACACACACACATGTGTGCACACACACACACACACAGAGACCACACATACACAGACACACACACACACACACACAGGGACCACACACATGCACACACACACAAAGACAGAGACACACAGATACACACACACACGTGTGCACACACAGATACACACACACACACACACACACACACACACAAGTCTTACGTTTTACAACGTTGGTCACAAACAATCCGTAGAGCAACTTTACCCAAGAAAATATTTGATAAAAATCCCTTTAAATCACTAAATGTCAACGAGCTAAAACATCATTATTTGAAATGATTTTCTTTGTCTATAAAATGAAAGACCATCGTGAAAAATGTTCTCACAGTTTAAAGCAAGGTCTTAGATTATCCAGGAAAACCCCAAATAATTGTGAGATAAAAGGAAATCAGCAAATCCTCACTTTGGAGAATAATTGGTATCCCTGTTTTAATAAATGACTTAAAAGATAAATAGATTTTCCAAATTCTTGCTGATTAATTTCGACTTAATATTAATATCTGCCTCGTATTAATTCCCCACAGGATGATTTAGGATATGAAGTTTGGCCACAATAACACGGTAAACCCTTTTAAATGAGACCCTGTCAAAGAGTATAAGGGATGCTGTAATAAATATTTTTAAAAGTGTCTTGAACATCGTGTAAAATGCCGTTATTAGCCGCTAGTCAGATTGTGCTGTCATCCAAGGGAGGGAGAGTTTTATTATGCATTAAACTCCATGCAAACGCTAACAACAGGGACATTTAAATGCAATTTAAAACTGGAATGTGAAGTGACTTTGCAGGTCTTGTAATGGTTTCCTTCAGATGGAGCAGCAACAAGATATTAGACGGCATTAGTTTAATAAAGACAGTTTCCACTGAATACGTTAAAGTAGTAAAGTTTGGTTCTGGTTAGCTAACTTGTGATTAAACCTGGTACAAAACTTATCATGAGCTGACCTTTTGAAGCTTATCATCGTAGCTAACGGTGTTTTTATTGTGTGCTAAACATGAACCATGCATATCATAGTTCAAACTTAACAGCTAACGAGATCAGTGGAAATTGTCTAATGTGTTTAAACCAAAAGTGAATGGACTAATGTGTGCCTGGTTCATGTTGAGCACAAAAAGAAAATGCTAGCTATCATGCTAAAGGTCCGATAATGACACGTTTTATACGAAGTTTAATGACCCGTTAGCTAACCAGAACCAAACTTAACTAGCTAACGTATTCAGTGGAATTGTCTCTTTTAAACCAACGTAGTCCAACAGTTCATTAAACACT
>CM062273.1:1849539-1872039 GCA_031216635.1 Dissostichus eleginoides
TTCACACACATCCTGCCTTCCAGGTTCTCCTCAGGGTCGATCAGCTGATGTTTCTTCAGGCCTGCTCTTGTCAGGTGAGGCTCCAGGTGAGTCTCACAGTAGGACTCCAGACACACCAGGCAGGACTTCAGGGCCTTCAGTCTGGTTCCAGTGCAGGCGTCACAGGGAACGTCTCCTGGTTTGACAACGTGTTGCTCTGAGCTGCTGCTGCTGGCTTTCTGTTGAGCTGACTGTCTGAACTGAGCAGCCATCTCAGAGATGAACGTGTTGACCTGCAGCTCAGGCTTTATGTTGAAAACCTTTTTACAGTTGGGACACAGACTCGGGACATTTCTATCCCAGTGTTCAGAGATGCAGGCTTTACAGAAGTTGTGTCCACATGGTGTGCTGACTGGATCAGTGAACACATCCAGACAGATGGAGCACATAAACTGATCTTCAGTCAGCAGACAGCTGGCAGCAGACATGTCTACTCTCTGGGGACAAAAGTTAGAAAAAAACACAACTGCAATTACATGTTTCATATTTGCCAGTTCATAGAGTAGAAGAATAGAATTGGGAGGGATGAAACCCTCTTTAATGGTCACACATGCAGAGCACACAGCACACAGTGACATTTGTTCTCTGCATTTAACCCATCCTAGTACCAGGATTCTAGTACTAGGAGCAGTGGGCAGCTATATTGTACAGCGCCCGGGGAGCAATGGGAGTGAGGGGGGAAGGGGGTGTCCTACTATGAACCCGCAAATGTAAACTACCCCAACGTTTTATGTTAGAAATGACATACATAGACCAATGACAACCAAAAACATTTAGGTTTTTTGTCTGGAAGAATTCAAGTTCAAATGAAATCTGGAAAATCATAGCAGTATTCAGTTTAAACTCTAAAAAACACAATGTGTAAGCTCTAATAATTTTGGGGGCTTTTGCCATTGTTGAACAGAGGAGTGAAACCTGAGCATCACTGAAGTGAATACTAGTTGTTAAAAAACAGTAAACGTTATCAGCTTCAAAAGGCCGACAGCAGTTACTACAGAAACAGGTTCAAAGCTCAAGCTGCTAACCACAGTGTGTACAAATTATATAAGATGAAATATGTAACTGTCATGCCTTTTTATAAGCAAGACTTGTAACATAACACCAGATCCCTTGCTTTGGACAGTCCAGAACAAATCTAATACTTAGATACTACTTTGTTTAATAAAGTCATTTATAAAGATGTTTTCAAATACAGGAACTATGAAAATAAGTACAAGCTAATGCTAGCTTTGGCTGTATTCTGTCTAACCTTCCGTACCCAGAGTTTACATTGTAGTTTTGGCTGTTGCTAATATCTTAACCGACACATTCATATTGTATAATATTCTTATATGAATCTAACTGTGACTAAATATTTAGTGAGTGATGTGTCTGTAGTGCACTCACCAGTGTTTGCAGAGGTTCTGCTGAGTTGAAAAAAGCTGCTGGATTCAGTTGTTTCTTCAGAGAAACAGAGACGCTGCTGCTCTGCTGTCGCTTAGACAAAGTTCAGCTTTCATTTCCAGGAAATTGAAACTCTCCTCTTACAGTGTTGTTCCACGTCTCAGTAGCTGTTTGCCATGGGGGGAGTGGAGGAAGAACTATTTTTGCTTGTTATTTAACTTTGTGACGCTGCATTTTACAACTGATCCAAGAGGCTTTCAAATAGTGTATTGAGCACAAGTAGGAATATGTTCTCAATACATAAAGGACATCTCTTTACACATCTGGAGATGTATAGCTATATTTCAGAATGGTGTGTTATAGTCCCTGTTTAAGAGCAGCTGGTGAAACATTTCCTCCTCCCTGAACAAACTGTTTGAAAATGGGTCTTTACTTAAAGTGCCAGTGAAGTGCATTTTTTTGCGCCAAAGTGAAATGGCAGTTTCATTTCTTACATATAATTGTACCTGTTCATGGCTAAAATAATTTTTTAGGAAGTGCGAGGGACGAGATAAACATCGCAAATTTTTCAAAGTCTGAGCCTACCGCTGCTGCAGACGATAGCGGCTGTGACGTCACAAGATGGGCCCAGTTGTGATTGTAAACATGGCGGAGCCTTCGGAAAGTGATACTGGTGCGAGAGAAATGAGTGATTTTGACAGCTTTTCGGACAGGATAGATGAGGAAAGTGGCCATGGAAGTCAATTTAGTTGAGGACAATATTTTGTCATAGATCTAGAGTAGATCTACACACAGGATTGGCCGTCACCTGATCATACATTCATCTGTTCATAGCATGATGCAACATTCATGTTCACATGCAGTGTTGTGCTAGTTACTGAAAACCAGTAAGTAGTTACAATTACTAGTTACTTCACTACTTACACCAAAAAGTAATGCGTTACTGTGAAAAGTAACTTCTTAGTTACTTAAAAAGGGCACCCATTAATGCCCTTATACTGTAGCCTTCATTTCAGTACTGTTATTGCATCGGAGAATAATACAACCTGTTGATCAACTTGACATGCATTTGCATCACTGAACTCTGCTAAGCAATGTGGTCTATACAAACACAAACACAAAGATATGTTTCAAAGTGCCAATCCAGCCGCTGTTGCTTAGGTGGAGGTGGAATGGCGTCGGATGAGTCTGGGTCTGTGGTCTTAGCTACTAGCTTCGCTACTAGCTTCGTCCCAGCATGTTTTTTCTGCAGATGTTTCAACAGATTTTAATTGCTGTTTTTGGGCAGTCGATAGGATCTTTGACCCGCCAAGACACAACTTACATTTAACTAAAACCTTCTTTTCTTTGTGCTCGACAAAAGTGAAATAGTGAGAATATCTCCAGGCGGAGAAACTCGACTTGAGCTCTGCCGCCGCCATGATAGTCTTGTTAGTTAACACAAACACAGTGGCGTTTATTTTTCATAAACAATCTACGAATCTACGAAACAATGACACCAGCCACTCACCTTCATCTTTTGGGAACAGAAACATCGCCACTTCGGCAGACTTCACATTACCACACAGCCAGGCAATGCATCGCTTCCCGTGTGTTTTCCTCCCTTTTCGTCACTGTCGCCTCCATTGTCAGCTTTTCTCGATTGGCAATCACTTCCAGTCGACTGCGAAACACTTTCCAATCAAATACTCGCTCAAAAACGTTGGTAAATTCGACTTTGAAATAGAGACAAAATGAATGGTGGTGAATGTAAACACTTCGGCTTGGCCCATCTTCTGACGTCACGCAGTAGATCGCAAGCCACGCCCACGAAGGCGGAGGTCGACTGCGAATTTCCCAGCGGAAAATTCAAACTCGTCAAATTCGTTGCTATTCCAACATCTTTGATATGGGTTCCAATGGACAATTTTGGTCATTACTATACGTATTAGCATAAAAGATCATGCACCGTCGCACACTTCAGTGGGTCTTTAAAGTGCTTGTGACACGGTTTTCCCCCATCATCCAAATCATTAATTTCAGTAAATAATGTCCCCTTGAAACCGTTACTGAAGTGATTTTTGAAAATTTGTACTTTGATAACCGTTAATCTGCCCTTCAATGTGACCATATTCTGGATCTTCTCTGGGTCTGCTCTGGGATTCTTAAACTCCCGCGAAAAGGTGTGCCGCGTCACAGAGGGAAGACGAACGCTTCCGGAGTCCAGTATCTGTATGCAAACAAACGATGGTGCACACAGCAGCAAGCTCCGACAGCGATTGTAGTTTAATTTTGAATGTGTCTGAGAGCTCATATGAGGATGAAGCATCTGATAGTGATAGGCTCGTAGACGATATTGACTATATGCCCTACAGATTCGAACCATATGCCTCTGAATCGGATGAAATTAACTCCGAGTCGGACAGTGGAGACGACAACCCCCCCGACGATCGCGAGATACCTCTCGATCTACAACGCTTGAACAATGTGGAATGGTTTGTAAACTATTTTATTTATTTTCATTGTCTACTTCCTTCTGATTTCATGAGCTGAAGGTACGTTTCATACTAAAGCAGATACTGTTTCACACACAGAAGCTTTGCTGATTTGTATGTGAGAATGATGTCAGTAAAACTTTACCTGTGTTCCCGATTTTTCTCAATGATCTCTCCCTGTCGGCCCTCTGGGTTGAGTAGTTGATGGAGGATAGATCCATGGTCAGATTTCACGCACTGTCTGTAGTTTGTATTTCTCTCCATAGCTATTGCATGAGCTGTGCTGCATTCGTGTTTACTGAGAGCATAGTCCATGTGTTTCCTGTGCGTGGGAAAGAGAGTAGGCACTGCTGACGGCTTCAGAATCCGTCTTCGCGAAAAATCAATCCCAGTTTCAGCCATCAACAAAGGCCTTTCCTCGAAATTCTCGGCCAGAAAGTGGGCGCTGCATATGTAGGTCGATGTGGGGTTCATCACAGACCAGCCAGCCCTTGTGTTCTGCACGTTTTTCTCCCATGTGCGCTGACGCTTGACATCCGTTGGAAAGCTATGTATGCTGATGTTAAGTTCCTCATTTGCTGTATTGGAACAGCCAGACACAACGCATCGTCGAACCATCTCTACGCGTGACAAATCCCTTCTGTCCCTGTCTGGCTCAATGGGAGCAGAATAAATATGGCCCTTTGTGACGCACTTCCGCCTTCGTCCCGAAAAAGGAAACTGAGTGAAGGACTTTTCCCGCGATATTCGAAATTATTGATATTTATCAATACGGTATCGCAAATTCATTTTTAAACTGATGGTTCGAGATGACTAGTAGCCCAACATTGCATTGCACAACAATAGGTGGGATGGTGTCACAAGCACTTTAAGTGCCATTTTTTGCTACTGTGTACTTTTCCTCCACTACATGTATTTAATCCCTTTAGTTACTTCACAGATCTGGATGAATGATGTGAAATATAACCAAGTGTTAAATCAGACTCTAGTTCCACCTGGAGTAAATCCACAAGCTACCCTGCAGTATACAAAGTCATTCAAACTAGCTGCACCTTTACCAGCTTTGAGAACACTTTCATGATCAATCATTATAAAACATATCTTATATATTATTCTGAAATGGACCAATCTGCACAATGACTACTTTTACTGTCGCTACTTTCACTATATTTTGATGATAATACTTTCCTACTTTCACTTGAGGAACATTTTGAATGCAGGACTTTTACTGTAACAGAGTATTCCTACACTCTGGTACTTCTACTTTTAGTCAAGAACAAGATCTGAGTACTTCTACTTTTACTCAAGTACAAGATCTGATTACTTCTACTTTTACTCAAGTACAAGATCTGAGTACTTCTACTTTTACTCAAGTACAAGATCTGATTACTTCTACTTTTACTCAAGTACAAGACCTGAGTACTTCTACTTCTACTCAAGCACAAGATCTGAGTACTTCTACTTTTACTCAAGTACAAGATCTAAGTATTTTTGATGTAATATTTATTATTTTGCAGACCATTCACATGCACACAAACCTCTAGAACACACTACAGGAAAGGGGAAACCCTAAAAGCATTTTAGTGCCTCTTTAATACTTCTTCCACTACTTGCACTCAGTCAGTCAGTTCAATGTCAGTGAGGTTTTTTTGTGCTCTCGTTTTTTAAAGGCATTAATAAAATAGACTTTACAAGCACATTTCATGCAATTTTGATATTTAAAAAACCCTGTATTTATCTCCCAGTCAGACGGGACGTTTGCAGTCAGTTAGTCTCACCTGTACAGGCAGTGCTGGAGTGTGTTCAAGGTGAAGAATGAGATCATAATCATTAGAAGCAGTCCAACCAGTCGGACCGCTCACACTGACACAGGCTGCAGCCATCAGACACTTAGATTAGCTTCATTTAGCATATACAGTAGTAAACTAGGAAAAGGGGGAAATAGTGAGCCTGGCTTTTTCCAAGAAATTACATAATACACATTTAAGTGTACTTAATATATCTCTGTACGTAAACTGAAAGGCAAAAACTATTTGGCAACTTGTTTTGGTCCCAGCCAAGAAATATCCCGACCCATAATCTCCTGTTAAACGTCTGATTGATGTTTTTACTCCTCTGTTTTGGGATGGATTAAACGAACTGGATTCAGAGCTGCTGATAGGTGGATTTTGTTACCTTTGGACAGGCTGGCTTTGTCTTCCCCTTCTTCCAGTCTTTATGCTAAGCTAAGCTAACCAGTTGATGGCCTTATTTTTAAGAAACATATACAGCAATCTTAATATCTATGATCAGCTGATCCAAGAGGGTTTACAATGGATTATAAAGCCTGAGAAGAACCAAAGCTGTCAGACAAATGTAGTGAGGTAGAAATATACAAATGGAAATAGTCAAGTACATTTTTTAAGATACTTTACTTAAGTTGAGAACTAGTGAAAACTGTACTTCAGTAAGTACATAAAAAAAAACACAAAAAACACATTCTTTGTTCCTTTTTTTTAATCCATTGAGGCTTTATTCAAACTATGCAAGCAGTGTGCAGAGAGGTGGACGAAGTACAATGAACATCACACAACAGACAGCTGAGATGTAACATTGTAGTTTCCCTGGTTTGTGAAACCACTGCAGCCTAATGTTTAATGATCAGATATTGTTGATACTGTTGTTAACTGTTGATAACTGTCAATACATGTTGTACCAATATACTATAATTCAAGCATTAATCCTGCAGTTACTCCTTTAAATCACACCAGAGACCCATCATTTTCCCCTCAATTGAAAATTATAAAAAAATACATGTATATATTAAAGTAACCTGTATATCCTATATAACCTGTTTTAATAATTATAACTTTGTCTGTGTAAAATGTATACTTATGAAACTAGACCAAGTGTTCTTATTTTCCTTTGTTTGCTGTGGTCAATTGTGTGTGCGTTGACTTAGGAATGTAGAGGATCCAGTCGCCCCCCCCCGGGGTTTTAATGGCCCGGATAGGAGCATGGGGGGGTTGTAGGAGAAAGGTAATAAAACTGACACCATTGAGTCTATGCAGAGATTGTTCTGAGAGAAAGATTGGGATGCAGAGTGGTACGGCCAGGTGCTGAGGATAAACGAAGATAAGGATTGGTACCTCACCCCGTGCGACCCAGAATTGTTTATTTTATGGCTGCCATAAAAGATGACCTGGGACTGATCGGCGGCGCAGGAGATCCAAAGTTCCCACACCTATGGCTGACTCACTCTGATTCGCTGTTTAGACCTCGTCAATGGCTGACTCACTCTGATTCGCTGCCTAGGGCTCGCCCAGGAGTGAGTCCACCAATGGATGAACACCTAGGGAGGAGCAACCGACACAACTCCTCCCACACAACTCCTCTCCGTTTGTGGGGATAAATATTGTGAATTCTGTACACTCGCGGCCTCTGTTCTGTCTGACTGTCTGATACGTACATCGCACGGTGGAAGAGCTGAGGCCCGAAGTACTTCGTTATATAAGTACTTCGTTATATTGTACTGTTGTTTCTACCATTAAATCAGCTTATTGTTTAATCTCATATCTCTGTCTGAGCCGTTCCTTTTTACAGCAGACCACTCATCAAACGAACAGTGCGGAGCGGGCTCGAACCTTCAACAACTGAAGGGTGCTTAAACCCAACAATATATACAGTATTTTACTAATGAAAAAGGAGTGCATTCCTTCCACTAGTTATGTGTGCAAGTATGACACACTTTTTGAACACAACATTCTGAGACAATAAATACTTGTTTGTCCCCCTGACATATAAAGAAGTGGCAAAAGGTTATTTTTGGGTAAATAGTTTTCTGATCACTTGAAGTTATGACGGCAGGTAGTGCAATCTGTATACTCAGTATTTTATGTATTTGTATGCGTCTCCTCAAGGTGAACCATATGTGATCAGATTCTGAAAAATTAACAATGTGTACAATGTACACCACCCATTTAGTGATAGTTAGTGAATATTTCTGTAGAACATCAAATGGTGGTTCTACTCAGTGTGATTGACAGGAGAGATGATCAGAGGGGCAGAGTTTTTACCACCATCATTAAGATGGGGACTAAAGCATGGGTAGAGTTTCTCTTTGAAGCAGCAGCCAGTGAAGGAGTAGATCAGAGCTGCAGCATCAACATCATAAAAGGAGACCAGACCCTCCTCATAATCTACAAACACCCCCACCTTCTCAGGCTGAGACTTCAGAGAGAGACGGACTGCAGGACCAGCAAGAGCTTTGTACTCATTTTCATTCCTCAACCATATCATACAGTAACCTTTCTGAGCAGACAGTGTGATCTTTCCCTTCCTGTTGATCGACTCTCTGACCACTCCTAAATCCCACTGTGTCTTTCCTTTAACCTGAACCTCATAATACAATCTTCCTGAAGAGAAACTCTGCTTTGCTAAGACATTAACACAAGTATTACATCTCTCTGGATTGTCTGGGAGATTCTTCTCACATACCATGTTTAACTTGTTTTCCATCATCAGACAGGATGAGTTTGGGATGTGCTGTATCAGGATCAAGAGTCACCTCCACCTCATACTGCTGGACCCTCTTCAGCTCCACCTCAGCGCAGCTGTTTACTGAGTGTCTCCTCCAGCAGTCAAGCTCTCCTCACAGTCCCCTCATATGAAGGTGGACGGACCCTGACTTCTGTCCAGTTCTTGGTGGGTGGAGCAGCGTTCAGGGACGTGAAGCTTTGGAGGAGGTGGAGCTGGTCTTCAGAGCGTGAGAGCTGCTCCACCTCAGAGCTTCTCTTCTTCAGCTCAGAGATTTCCTGTTCCAGCTCTTTGATGAAGCCTTCAGCCTGTTCCTCTGTCTCTCTCTGCTTCTCTTTGATGGTGTCGATGAGCTCGGCCTGGCTTCTCTCAACAGACTCCTTCAGAGCGGTGAAGACCTGAACACCATCTGCTATCTCTCTGTCTGCTCCTTCCTTACTGAGCTCCACTGAGCCATTCATCTCCTGAATCTTCAGTCGTCTCTTCTGGATCATCTGCTGAATTTCAGCCTCTGTCTTCCCCAGCTCAGCCTTCTTTCCTTCATATCCTTCTTTCAGAGGAACAACATCATGTGTCTTGTGGTCTGAAACAGTGCAGAGCATGCAGACACACACCTGGTCGGTCTTACAGAACAGCTCCAGCAGTTTATCGTGCTTCACACACATCCTGCCTTCCAGGTTCTCCTCAGGGTCGATCAGCTGATGTTTCTTCAGGCCTGCTCTTGTCAGGTGAGGCTCCAGGTGAGTCTCACAGTAGGACTCCAGACACACCAGGCAGGACTTCAGGGACTTCAGTCTGGTTCCAGTGCAGGCGTCACAGGGAACTTCTCCTGGTTTGACAACATGTTGCTCTGAGCTGCTGCTGCTGGCTTTCTGTTGAGCTGACTGTCTGAACTGAGCAGCCATCTCAGAGATGAACGTGTTGACCTGCAGCTCAGGCTGTATGTTGAAAACCTTTTTACAGTTGGGACACTGACTCGGGACATTTCTATCCCAGTGTTCAGAGATGCAGGCTTTACAGAAGTTGTGTCCACATGGTGTGCTGACTGGATCAGTGAACACATCCAGACAGATGGAGCACATAAACTGATCTTCAGTCAGCAGACAGCTGGCAGCAGACATGTCTACACTCTGGGGACAAAAGTTAGAAAAAAAACACAACTGCAATTACATATTCTCTATTTGTCAGTTCATAGAGTAGAAGAATAGAATTGGGAGGGATGAAACCCTCTTTAATGGTCACACATGCAGAGCACACAGCACACAGTGACATTTGTTCTCTGCATTTAACCCATCCTAGTACCAGGATTCTAGTACTAGGAGCAGTGGGCAGCTATATTGTACAGCGCCCGGGGAGCAATGGGAGTGAGGGGGGAAGGGGGTGTCCTACTATGAACCCGCAAATGTAAACTACCCAAACGTTTTATGTTAGAAATGACATACATAGACCGATGACAACCAAAAAACATTTAGGTTTTTTGTCTGGAAGAATTCAAGTTCAAATGAAATCTGGAAAATCATAGCAGTATTCAGTTTAAACTCTAAAAAACACAATGTGTAAGCTCTAATAATTTTGGGGGCTTTTGCCATTGTTGAACAGAGGAGTGAAACCTGAGCATCACTGAAGTGAATACTAGTTGTTAAAAAACAGTAAACGTTATCAGCTTCAAAAGGCCGACAGCAGTTACTACAGAAACAGGTTCAAAGCTCAAGCTGCTAACCACAGTGTGTACAAATTATATAAGATGAAATATGTAACTGTCATGCCTTTTTATAAGCAAGACTTGTAACATAACACCAGATACCTAACTTTGGACAGTCCAGAACAAATCTAATACTTAGATACTACTTTGTTTAATAAAGTCATTTATAAAGATGTTTTCAAATACAGGAAATATGAAAATAAGTATAAGCTAATGCTAGCTTTGGCTGTATTCTGTCTAACCTTCCGTACCCAGAGTTTACATTGTAGTTTTGGCTGTTGCTAATATCTTAACCGACACATTCATATTGTATAATATTCTTATATGAATCTAACTGTGACTAAATATTTAGTGAGGCGTTGTGTGTCTGTAGTTTACTCACCAGTGTTTGCAGAGGTTCTGCTGAGTTGAAAAAAGCTGCTGGATTCAGTTGTTTCTTCAGAGAAACAGAGACGCTGCTGCTCTGCTGTCGCTTAGACAAAGTTCAGCTTTCATTTCCAGGAAATTGAAACTCTCCTCTTACAGTGTTGTTCCACGTCTCAGTGGCTGTTTGCCATGGGGGAGTGGAGGAAGAACTATTTTGCTTGTTATTTAACTTTGTGACGCTGCATTTTACAACTGATCCAAGAGGCTTTCAAATAGTGTATTGAGCACAAGTAGGAATATGTTCTCAATACATAAAGGACATCTCTTTACACATCTGGAGATGTATAGCTATATTTCAGAATGGTGTGTTATAGTCCCTGTTTAAGAGCAGCTGGTGAAACATTTCCTCCTCCCTGAACAAACTGTTTGAAAATGGGTCTTTACTTAAAGTGGTTGTGACACGGTTTTCCCCCATCATCCAAACCATTAATTTCAGTAAATAATGTCCCCTTGAAACCGTTACTGAAGTGATTTTTGAAAATTTGTACTTTGATAACCGTTAATCTGCCCTTCAATGTGACCATATTCTGGATCTTCTCTGGGTCTGCTCTGGGATTCTTAAACTCCCGCGAAAAGGTGTGCCGCGTCACAGAGGGAACACGAACGCTTCCGGAGTCCAGTATCTGTATGCAAACAAACGATGGCGCACACAGCAGCAAGCTCCGACAGCGATTGTAGTTTAATTTTGAATGTGTCTGAGAGCTCATATGAGGATGAAGCATATGATAGTGATAGCCTCGTAGACGATATTGACTATATGCCCTACAGATTCGAACCATATGCCTCTGAATCGGATGAAATTAACTCCGAGTCGGACAGTGGAGACGACAACCCCCCCGACGATCGCGAGATACCTCTCGATCTACAACGCTTGAACAATGTGGAATGGTTTGTAAACTATTTTATTTATTTTCATTGTCTACTTCCTTCTGATTTCATGAGCTGAAGGTACGTTTCATACTAAAGCAGATACTGTTTCACACACAGAAGCTTTGCTGATTTGTATGTGAGAATGATGTCAGTAAAACTTTACCTGTGTTCCCGATTTTTCTCAATGATCTCTCCCTGTCGGCCCTCTGGGTTGAGTAGTTGATGGAGGATAGATCCATGGTCAGATTTCACGCACTGTCTGTAGTTTGTATTTCTCTCCATAGCTATTGCATGAGCTGTGCTGCATTCGTGTTTACTGAGAGCATAGTCCATGTGTTTCCTGTGCGTGGGAAAGAGAGTAGGCACTGCTGACGGCTTCAGAATCCGTCTTCGCGAAAAATCAATCCCAGTTTCAGCCATCAACAAAGGCCTTTCCTCGAAATTCTCGGCCAGAAAGTGGGCGCTGCATATGTAGGTCGATGTGGGGTTCATCACAGACCAGCCAGCCCTTGTGTTCTGCACGTTTTTCTCCCATGTGCGCTGACGCTTGACATCCGTTGGAAAGCTATGTATGCTGATGTTAAGTTCCTCATTTGCTGTATTGGAACAGCCAGACACAACGCATCGTCGAACCATCTCTACGCGTGACAAATCCCTTCTGTCCCTGTCTGGCTCAATGGGAGCAGAATAAATATGGCCCTTTGTGACGCACTTCCGCCTTCGTCCCGAAAAAGGAAACTGAGTGAAGGACTTTTCCCGCGATATTCGAAATTATTGATATTTATCAATACGGTATCGCAAATTCATTTTTAAACTGATGGTTCGAGATGACTAGTAGCCCAACATTGCATTGCACAACAATAGGTGGGATGGTGTCACAAGCACTTTAAGTGCCATTTTTTGCTACTGTGTACTTTTCCTCCACTACATGTATTTAATCCCTTTAGTTACTTCACAGATCTGGATGAATGATGTGAAATATAACCAAGTGTTAAATCAGACTCTAGTTCCACCTGGAGTAAATCCACAAGCTACCCTGCAGTATACAAAGTCATTCAAACTAGCTGCACCTTTACCAGCTTTGAGAACACTTTCATGATCAATCATTATAAAAATATCTTATATATTATTCTGAAATGGACCAATCTGCACAATGACTACTTTTACTGTCGCTACTTTCACTATATTTTGATGATAATACTTTCCTACTTTCACTTGAGGAACATTTTGAATGCAGGACTTTTACTGTAACAGAGTATTCCTACACTCTGGTACTTCTACTTTTAGTCAAGAACAAGATCTGAGTACTTCTACTTTTACTCAAGCACAAGATCTGATTACTTCTACTTTTACTCAAGTACAAGACCTGAGTACTTCTACTTTACTCAAGTACAAGATCTGAGTACTTCTACTTTTACTCAAGTACAAGACCTGAGTACTTCTACTTCTACTCAAGCACAAGATCTGAGTACTTCTACTTTTACTCAAGTACAAGATCTAAGTATTTTTGATGTAATATTTATTATTTTGCAGACCATTCACATGCACACAAACCTATAGAACACACTACAGGAAAGGGGAAACCCTAAAAGCATTTTAGTGCCTCTTTAATACTTCTTCCACTACTTGCACTCAGTCAGTCAGTTCAATGTCAGTGAGGTTTTTTTGTGCTCTCGTTTTTTAAAGGCATTAATAAAATAGACTTTACAAGCACATTTCATGCAATTTTGATATTTAAAAAACCCTGTATTTATCTCCCAGTCAGACGGGACGTTTGCAGTCAGTTAGTCTCACCTGTACAGGCAGTGCTGGAGTGTGTTCAAGGTGAAGAATGAGATCATAATCATTAGAAGCAGTCCAACCAGTCGGACCGCTCACACTGACACAGGCTGCAGCCATCAGACACTTAGATTAGCTTAGTTTAGCATATATACTAGGAAAAGGGGGAAATAGTGAGCCTGGCTTTTTCCAAAAATTACAAATACACATTTAAGTGTACTTAATATATCTCTGTACGAAAACTGAAACTTAAAAACTATTTGGCAACTTGTTTTGGTCCCAGCCAAGAAATATCCCGACCCATAATCTCCTGTTAAACGTCTGATTGATGTTTTTACTCCTCTGTTTTGGGATGGATTAAACAAACTGGATTCAGAGCTGCTGATAGGTGGATTTTGTTACCTTTGGACAGGCTGGCTTTGTCTTCCCCTTCTTCCAGTCTTTATGCTAAGCTAAGCTAACCAGTTGATGGCCTTATTTCTAAGAAACATATACAGCAATCTTAATATCTATGATCAGCTGATCCAAGAGGGTTTAAATGGATTATAAAGCCTGAGAAGAACCAAAGCTGTCAGACAAATGTAGTGAGGTAGAAATATACAAATGGAAATAGTCAAGTACATTTTTTAAGCTACTTTACTTAAGTTGAGAACTAGTGAAAACTGTACTTCAGTAAGTACATAAAAAAAAACAAAAAACACATTCTTTGTTCCTTTTTTTTAATCCATTGAGGCTTTATTCAAACTATACAAGCAGTGTGCAGAGAGGTGGACGAATACAATGAACATCACACAACAGACAGCTGAGATGTAACATTTTCATTTCCCTGGTTTGTGAAACCACTGCAGCCTAATGTTTAATGATCAGATATTGTTGATCTCCAAGTAACTGTCAATACATGTTGTACCAATATACTATAATTCAAGCATTAATCCTGCAGTTACTCCTTTAAATCACACCAGAGACCCATCATTTTCCCCTCAATTGAAAATTATAAAAAAAATACATGTATATATACAGTATTTTACTAATGAAAAAGGAGTGCATTCCTTCCACTAGTTATGTGTGCAAGTATGACACACTTTTTGAACACAACATTCTGAGACAATAAATACTTGTTTGTCCCCCTGACATATAAGTTTATGGTAAATAGTTTTCTGATCACTTGAAGTTATGACGGCAGGTAGTGCAATCTGTATACTCAGTATTTTATGTATTTCGATGCGTCTCCTCAAGGTGAACCATATGTGATCAGATTCTGAAAAATTAACAATGTGTACAATGTACACCACCCATTTAGTGATAGTTAGTGAATATTTCTGTAGAACATCAAATGGTTGTTCTACTCAGTGTGATTGACAGGAGAGATGATCAGAGGGCCAGAGTTTTTACCACCATCATTAAGATGGGGACAAAAGCATGGGTAGAGTTTCTCTTTGAAGCAGCAGCCAGTGAAGGAGTAGATCAGAGCTGCAGCATCAACATCATAAAAGGAGACCAGACCCTCCTCATAATCCACAAACACCCCCACCTTCTCAGGCTGAGACTTCAGAGAGAGACGGACTCCAGCACCAGCACCAGCTAAGTACTCATTTCCATTCCTCAACCATATCACCCAGTAACCTTTCTGAGCAGACAGTGTGATCTTTCCCTTCCTGTTGATCGACTCTCTGACCACTCCTAAATCCCACTGAGTCTTCCCTTTAACCTGAACCTCGTAATAAAATCTTCCTGAAGAGAAACTCTGCTTTGCTAAAACATTGACACGCGTATCAAATCTCTCTGGATTGTTTCGGAGATTCTTCCTCACATTACCAAGTTTAACTTGTTTTCCATCATCAGACAGGATGAGGCTGGGATGTGCTGTATCAGGATCAAGAGTCACCTCCACCTCATACTGCTGAACCCTCTTCAGCTCCACCTCAGCGAACAGCTGACTGAGTGTCTGCTGCAGTTTCATCAAAGCTCTCCTCACAGTCCCCTCATATGAAGGTGGACGGACCCTGACTTCTGTCCAGTTCTTGGTGGGTGGAGCAGCGTTCAGGGACGTGAAGCTTTGGAGGAGGTGGAGCTGGTCTTCAGAGCGTGAGAGCTGCTCCACCTCAGAGCTTCTCTTCTTCAGCTCAGAGATTTCCTGTTCCAGCTCTTTGATGAAGCCTTCAGCCTGTTCCTCTGTCTCTCTCTGCTTCTCTTTGATGGTGTCGATGAGCTCGGCCTGGCTTCTCTCAACAGACTCCTTCAGAGCGGTGAAGACCTGAACACCATCTGCTATCTCTCTGTCTGCTCCTTCCTTACTGAGCTCCACTGAGCCATTCATCTCCTGAATCTTCAGTCGTCTCTTCTGGATCATCTGCTGAATTTCAGCCTCTGTCTTCCCCAGCTCAGCCTTCTTTCCTTCATATCCTTCTTTCAGAGGAACAACATCATGTGTCTTGTGGTCTGAAACAGTGCAGAGCATGCAGACACACACCTGGTCGGTCTTACAGAACAGCTCCAGCAGTTTATCGTGCTTCACACACATCCTGCCTTCCAGGTTCTCCTCAGGGTCGATCAGCTGATGTTTCTTCAGGCCTGCTCTTGTCAGGTGAGGCTCCAGGTGAGTCTCACAGTAGGACTCCAGACACACCAGGCAGGACTTCAGGGCCTTCAGTTTGGTTCCAGTGCAGGCGTCACAGGGAACTTCTCTTGGTTTGACAACGTGTTGCTCTGAGCTGCTGCTGCTGGCTTTCTGTTGAGCTGACTGTCTGAACTGAGCAGCCATCTCAGAGATGAAAGTGTTCACCAGCATTTCAGGTCTTGTGTGGAATAACTTTTTACAGTTTGGACACAGATAGGGGACTTTAGTATCCCAGTGTTGAGAGATGCAGGCTTTACAGAAGTTGTGTCCACATGGTGTGCTGACTGGATCAGTGAACACATCCAGACAGATGGAGCACAGAAACTGATCTTCAGTCAGCAGACAGCTGGCAGCAGACATGTCTACTCTCTGGGGACAAAAGTTTGAAAAAAACACAACTGCAATTACATATTCTCTATTTGCCAGTTCATAGAGTCCTACTATGAATCCAAAAATGTAAACTACCCCAACGTTTTATGTTAGAAATGAGATGCATAGACCAATGACAACCAAAAACATTTAGGTTTTTTGTCTGCAAGAATTAAAATTCAAGTTAAAATGACATCTGGAAAATCATAGCAGCATTGAGTTTAAACTCTAAAAAACACAATGTGTAAGCTCTAATAATTTTAGGGGCTTTTGCCATTGTTGAACAGAGGAGTGAAACCTGAGCATCACTGAAGTGAATACTAGTTGTTAAGAAACAGTAAACGTTATCAGCTTCAAAAGGCCGACAGCAGTTACTACAGAAACAGGTTCAAAGCTCAAGCTGCTAACCACAGTGTGTACAAATTATATAAGATGAAATATGTGGGGAACGTTCTCACAACTTTGGCTAACGTTACCTACAGGTTCTAATAATGTTTTAAAGAAACGTTTTAATCTGATGTTCAAAGAACCTTTTTAGGATATTATTTCAAATAATGTTCCTATAAGGTTTAAGGTTAACGAAGACATAACGTCTTAACTGCAACATTCAGAGGATGTTCTGAGGATGTTATTAAGGCCTGAGATGACAGAACGTCTTTTATAAAACGTTCCTTTAATGTGATATGTTAACAAAGGTGGAACGTTTTGCCTGCAACATTCTAACGATGTGTTTTGGGCGTTGTTGGGGTAACACATTAAAGATGTTCTTTATAAAACGTTCCCTCAATGTTACATGGCAACAAAAGAAGAACATTCTCCAAGAAACATTCTGAAAATGTGTTCAGGATGTTATTCTTTTTTTATAAAACGTTCCTGTGATGGCAAATATTAACATGGTCAACGTCAGATTTATTTCTAGAGCGCTTTAAAAAACAAACTTGTTGCATTTGTTTGAAAAGGATGTTTTAAAAAAAATCACCATATTTTCCTTTTGAAAAAAACCAACAGGCACGTAATTCATGATAAGCTGTGAGCAGATATTGCATGTTTGCGGTGGCAGGTGTGAGTTCCCAGCTAGACATGTTTGGTACCATTCATTGTTCTAGGAATGTTTTCAGCGGGACGTTTTATTCTGGTTCCCAGAATGTTCTTCTGAAAGGTAGGAGAACGTTCTCTAAAAACATTCTTAACATTTTTGGTGATAACTTTCTTAAGATGTATGAGCGCATTGAGACAATGAATAGGACGTATAAAAACGAATGTGCATGCCAATATTCACTCACATGCACTTATACTCACACTAAGGTATGTAGGCCCACAGTATTCATAATATCATATGTGTAAAATATCAGAAAATAGTCACACTTTCTTCTGACTATAAAGGTTGTGTCTCGTCTGGAGGTTCTACCTGTTAGATAAGATATCTGGCCGTGTGTGGTTTGTGAGGGCTGCGTAGAAACAGTGTCCGCTGTTTATGCATATTGGATAAAAATCGTTATTGCACCCTTTAGATTTGAGACCGACAGACATATAGAAGAACGGACCGACTGTCACTGCCCGTCCCTGAAACCCCTGTTTCACCCCCCCCCCCCCCCCCTGCCTGCTGGTCTGCTCTACACGGCTGGGAGCAATCTCCAATCAACCACACCTGCAACCTGCTCATCAGCCACACTATGAAAGCCTGCAGCCTGCACTCATTCCCTGCCGGATTGTTGCAGTGAAAGGTTTGTTGCGTGCCGCTCTAGATTTTTGCCACCATATTCTTTGACAACTTTGTCTGCTTTTGCCTCACACTCATTTCTACGTCTCTCCCAGGAGGAATCCAAGGCCTTCCACACTCCCAAGACCAGCCAGGCCTCTCTACCCACCCTGGAACAACGGTTTCCCTCTGTTTAACCAACCTCCACTCCCAGCTCCCCTTTTCTAATAAACAAATGTTACGCTCACCAGCTGATTCCGAGTCATCCTTTTACATGTGTTAATAGTCAAATTCTAATAGTTAAGTAAACTATCAAAATCATCCTAATGACCACAGTGGTCAGTCCACTTACCCAGGAATTTTGAGTTGAACAATTACAGGAATCTTATGTCTTTATGTTCTAATAATGTAAAAATATTTTAGTAAATTGTTACCACAGAACATTTGCATAATGTTTTAAACATAAAGCATGTTATCCTTCTCTAAAATAATGACATTCTGGCAACATAAAAAAATCTAACTTGCAGCTGAAAACGTTTTAAGAACAGTAGGGCATAATGTTCTAACAAAAACATTTTAAGAATGTTTTTAGAGAACGTTATCCTCCCTTTCAGAAGAACATTCTGGGAAGAAAACTTCCCGCTGAAAACATTCCTAGAACAATGAATAACATTCTCAGAATGTTTTTAGAACCAAACATTTCTCGCTGGGGTCTCTGTAGTTCACTCACCAGTGTTTGCAGAGGTTCTGCTGTGTTGAAAAAAGCTGCTGGATTCAGTTGTTTCTTCAGAGAAACAGAGACGCTGCTGCTCTGCTGTCGCTCAGACAAAGTTCAGCTTTGATTTCCGGGAAATTGAAACTCTTCTCTTACAGTGTGGTTCCACGTCTCAGTGGCTCTTTGCCAGAGGGAGTGGAGAAAGAACTGTTGAGGCTTGTTATTTAACTTGGTGACGATGCATTTTACAACTGATCCAAGAGGCTATCAAATAGTGTATTGAGCACAAGTAGGAATATGTTCTCAATACATAAAGGACATCTCTTTGCATCTGGAGATGTATAGCTATATTTCAGGACGGTGTGTTATAGTCCCTGTTTAAGAGCAGCTGGTGAAACATTTCCTCCTCCCTGAACAAACTGTTTCAAAATGGGTCTTTACTTAAAGTGCCATTTTTTGCTACTGTGTACTTTTACTCCACTCCATGTATTTAATACCTTTAGTTACTTTACAGATGTGGATGAATGATGTGAAATATAATCAAGTGTTAAATCAGACTTTAGTTCCACCTGGAGTAAATCCACAAGCTACCCTGCAGTATACAAAGTCATTCAAACTAGCTGCTCCTTTACCAGCTTTGAGAACACTTTAATGATCAATCATTATAAAACTCAATGTTTCCCCTACCATTGTCTTGGAGGGGCGCTGCGCCCCGCCAACGGAGCCCCAACATTTTGAATGCAGGAGTTTTACTGAAACAGAGTATTCCTACACTCTGGTACTTCTACTTTTACTCAAGTACAAGATCTGAGTACTTCTACTTTTACTCAAGTACAAGATCTGAGTACTTCTACTTTTACTAGAGTACAAGATCTGAGTACTTCTACTTTGACTCAAGTACACGATCTGAGTACTTCTACTTTTACTAAAGTAGTTATTTGTTATTCTTTTCTAAATAACACACCGTTATTTACTCAACAATAACACACAGCAGAACCGGAATCGTTAAAATCCAAACGATACCCAACCCTATGTGCGATGCAGTCAAATCTTACCGCTCACTTACGTTAGCGATGTCGTAAAACCGTGGGAAAATGTAAAATACGATGGCGAAGAAGAAGATTCCAGTGGCCCCAATTTTTACTTGTCCAGAATGGACTCATCAGTTCTTTTGGAGAAAAAAAAAATAAGGTAAACTAACTAAACAAATTGTGAACAAAATGAAAATTACTTTTTATTTAAATTAAATAAATAATATTTCACATCAAAAGAAATAACAATGTTTTAACAAATCGTATTAAATAATGTGATGACAGAACTGTAAACAGAATAGCTGAAACTTTAACAAACTAAATAACTCCGTTACCTCTAATCATTAACCCATGTTTGTATAATTGAGTTAGCTCCGTGTGTTGCTGCTAGCATACATAACACCTGACGTGGAAACGTTACTCGTGGATGGAGCTACAGAGCTACTAGAAAGACAGTCGGTGCATTTCTCCGTCTGAATGTGGAGCACTTTTGCTAAATGTTTCGACAAATTGCTCGTGTTACCGCCCTTACATGCTAAACTCTTATTGCACTTTTGGTAACGAGCATTGTCCACATCGAGACGGGTAAAGTTTAACCACACCTTGGAGCGAGTTCTCTCCGCCATCTCCGCAGTGTGTGTGTGTGTGTGTGTGTTGCTGCATGTAGCAGCTGTGTGTGTTGCATGCATGTAGCAGCTGCGTGTGTGTGTTGCATGCATGTAGCAGCTACGTGTGTGTGTGTTGCTGCATGTAGCAGCCACATGTGTGTGTGTTGCTGCATGTAGCAGCCACATGTGTGTGTGTTGCTGCATGTAGCAGCTGCGTGTGTGTAAACTGCCCCGCCCCTTCGCACACAGACGGGGGAGAGATCTCTCGTCTGGATTGGAAAGATCGAAAATACTAAAAATAAGCATTTTGCAATCTTTTTGCATATTAGAAACGGAGTTGGGGAAACTAAAACTACAATATAATGTTTGTGTAGCAATAATACATATGACATATTTTTTTAAATGTCTCCAGTAGCCTACCGATAACTTCGGAGCTTAACGATACCACGGTCTTTAATAATTCAGCCCCGGGGTCCCTTTAATACCGGGGCTCGGTACCCATCCCTATGTGTGTGTGTGTGTGTGCGTGTGTGTGTGTGTGTGTGTGCGTCTGTGTGTCTGTGTGTGTGTAGGGTGAGTTGCCCTAATGTGGGACATGCTCTAATGTGGGACACCTAAGCTCAAATGGGTGTAGGTCTTCCGCAAACAAATGAGAGTCACGGAAACTATGGGTAAACAAAGCTGTGATGTCATGTGATCAAAATCACATGACTTCTCAAATGTCCAATCACAGATGAGGGTGGAGCAACCTTCAACAGGAAGTACCCTGTGTGAAGACCGCCAAAAAGTAAGTGACATAGTGTTTTGACAAATTAATGTTAAGGTTTTAAATGTCGTTTAAATAAAACAATCTTGCAATTTTTTTATCAGGATGTGTTTATGATATGTTTGTTCATCAGAATATATTATAATATGGTGTAAATATACTCTATATTTTTTATTTCAATCAAATCTGCCATCGTCCCACTTTAGGAAACGTGTTTCGCAAAGTGGGACAGTATGATTTGCCTAATGTGGGACGGTTCTTCACTTAGGCCAAAATGTGTGGAGGGGCATGGATTGTCCAAGAGCAATTGTTATTTACAGGGTTTTAGTCTTCTAATGCATTATTTTAGATATTTAAGGTGAAGGCAAATTATATTAAATAATTGGGGTTGGCTGCATCTCTGTTAAAATGGTATGACAAAGTCAGGGATAATGTTAGGGATACATGTCTGAGTTTAGAAGATGGCAATGAATTTAAGCCCTAATATTCATAGTAATTTAATAAATCCTTCCAACACACGTTTTATTCTATGCATATTAATGATTAATTGAATGCATTTTAGATCACAATGGCAAAGGAGAAAAATAAGACAGGGAGAGAATCGCAGACACAGAAAAAGGCAAAGCAGGCAAAGAATAATGGAGGAAAGGAAAGTCAGGGAAGGAAACTGAATCAGTGGAGGCAGGACAGGATGAGGGGAGCCATAGAAGAATATCAACAGATCATTGAGGATGGTGGGGTTCCTCAGCTGAGGCTGTTGGCCAGGGCCTGGTCTGTTCCCAAATCCACTCTCCAGCGCAGGGTAAAAGGCAATGGTCACTTTAATCATACGATTGGAAGAAAGCCATTCCTTCCTGAGAAGGATGAAGCAGAACTGGAGGAGATGATAGCAACCCTGGGAAAACGCGGATTCCCCCTGAGGTTGGACGACATTCGAACACTGGCCTTTCAGTTTGCCGAAAAAAAAAGGAATAAAAGGCTTCAGTCAAACCTACAAAAAAGGCTGGCTATAGATGGTTTCAGGGGTTTCTGAGGCGAAACCCCAAACTGAGCATCACTGCACTGGTCTCCTTCAAATCTCTGATTACACTTCCAGTAAGAGAACGCCCAACCACCAGCCGCCAGAGGGCCAAACCTCCTTCCTATAGTTTGACTAGCGACAGCCATTTTGCTTTCCTCAAAGAGAAAGGGGGAGAGAAAAAGCAAAAACCTAAGGAGAAGAAAACTGCACAAGTGATCCAAGAAGCGTGTGCAATCTGCCAGCATTCATATGGGGACAGAAAGGACCCCAAGTCCACAGAGGAATGGCTTTCGTGTGCAGTCTGTTTCCAGTGGTTCCATGAAAGCTGTGCAGAGGATAACGGGGTCTTGGACGATGATGGCTCCTTGACATGCAAGGACTGCTTGTTTCCAGACATGTAATGTTGTAAGCAATTGTTTTAGGCAGGTTCATGTTTGTGTTGCCTTCAAATATACATGTTAAAGGTGTATGTGTTCCCTGTGAAAT